>VZTJ01006620.1:2738865-2854049 GCA_013397795.1 Orthonyx spaldingii
CAGGGACGGGCTACGGCGGCTCGGCCGTGCCTGCGCTGCGGGCTGCGGTGAGCGGCGCCGGGTAAATGGATCGCCATTCCAGCTACATCTTCATCTGGCTGCAACTGGAGCTGTGCGCCATGGCCGTCCTGCTCACCAGAGGTGAGGGGCACCCGGGGCGCCGGCGGGGCTCGCGGTCTGCGGGGCCGCGCCGGAGGGAGCGGTGCCCGCCCGGGGGCAGCCGGACCCGGCGCTGTCTCGGACCCGTCGCCGAGCGGGGTCTGTGCCTCCCGTCCCTGCCCTCCCACCTGGCCGCCGGTGCCGGGCAGCCACGGTCCCGCCCGGCCCCGTCCCCGCCCGGTGGGAGCGGAGGGCTGTGGGGGCTCTGGGTCAGTGGACTGGGGCTCTGCGGGCTCTGGGGCTGCGGTCTGTCCGCTCGGGGAGCGCCCTCCCGGGGCAGAGGCGACCCGCTGGCTGCCCGTAATCCCGTGCTCCGCGGAGGGGGTAAAGGATAAGTTAGCGTGGTGGTGATGTGCGACGGTATTTATTTATTTTGGAAGGAAGGCTGTAATTAACCCTAAATAACAGCCTTGCAGCGTGCAGGGGGGAGCCTGCTGGCCCCATCAAAGCGGGCAGAACAGGGAGTGACTGAGTGATGTGAAGTCGCAGATACTGAAACTATGTGCCTGATAATGATATAATTAGGGGATCACAGACTTCTGGCTGCTGTTGACTTCAAAAGCTTTAAGAGAAGCCTGCAGTCTCTCCTGTAGCCATCTTGACTAAAAGCAGACATTTTTCTTTAATAGCTACATACAGTAACAAGAAAGAGGAGGGAACAGAAGGGCATTGTTCACTGTTTCAAAATACTAAATACCCTTTCTGGTCTTTTGCATAGCACAGGAAGAAACTTTATGAATTGACAGAAATACAGTTTTAATACAGTAATACAAAGTCCATTCTGTTTCACTGAAAATGTGGCTTTAATTAAAAAGCAGTTGAATTAACCTGATGACTAGCCTGTCAGATTTTGTTTATAAGATTGTCTTAGGGCAATAAAATGTAGACTTTTGAACGTGATTGGAGAAGCAGTTAAAATGAAAGTATGTGTATTGTTTCACTTTATTCCTGTACTGTGCCGAGGCTCATGAAACAACTGTCAGCCCTGGTACTGTGCCATGTTTGCATCTTACTTTTAACTCTTACACAGTGCAAAAATTATGAAAAGTATTTTTTTCAGAGGGAGTAGTGTGGAGACCTCATAGAGAATGCTTACAAAATTGAGTCTTTTTTCTGTAACATGCTGGATGACAGTGAGTGTGAATTCATGAAAAATTAAGTTACTTGGTCTGAAAGCCCAAGGGAATTGGACTGGAGACAGTGAGACACTCCATCATTTGGCTTCTATTAAGCAGAGTTATTAAAGAGCAGCAGGAACTTCAAGGCCTGGAGCCTGCAGTAGCATTTCAGGGAAAGTATTAAGGTAGCCTGAAAAGGGGAAGCTAACTTGTTTGGGATGATTTTTAACATCTTGCAGAACAGTTTTTTTTCAGGTATGGGTGGTAGGTAACATCCTAAGAAGGGGTGGCAGCAGGGAAGCCTGTAGATCGATTTTTGAAGTGCAGGCTGTGAAAGGAAGTCATCTGACGATTTAGTCGACTTTAAAAGCCTTGGTGCTACTATGGTGGCAAGTACAGTAGGCACACCAGTAGTTTTAAGTCTGTTCCTCCACGGATGTCTCCAAAATCTGGCTTCCTCTTAAGCCTTGGCTCGATGGCACATTGAATTATGTTTGAATTGTAACTTGCCTAGAAAGAGTAAGTTTTCACTACAGCACAGGACATGTTTAATTCATACCAGAGCAGTCTGGAGAGCACAAAATGAAGAATTTTATAAAGGGAACTTTTTTATCGCTTCCTTCAGAAATTTTTTGAGGTTTCCTGAGATTTTTCTTAGAGCCGGTAGAGGATTTTCAATCTAAGTATTTCCTCTTTTCCAGTGCATGTTGGATTGCATGTGAAATTGGGGAGAGGCAAGGGGGAGCCTTTAGCCTTGCAGTTTCACTCCATTAAAAAACTTTACATTTGAATTGAGGGTCACTGTCTCTGGTGAGCAGAATAATTATATACTGGAACTCTTTCGTTTTATAATACTGATAAAAAAACCTTTTTGCATGAATAACTAGTTAAAGAATTTCTCTTTCTGGAGAAATTACAAATACTTGCTCAGTTTAACACAGTAAAACCTTCCTGATTGAGAGACTTAGATGGTAATGGTTGTAGCTAATAGCTTTATAAGGTGTTAGTTAAACCTTTTAAATTTTGGCGCAGTATTGAGAGGTAATAAACAATTCAGCAGTTCCGATTTTTTTTTTTTCATTTGTCACAGAAATATTTAAACCTGGTATTTTTGTTGTGTCCTTATGCTCAGTTAAAAGAAACGTTAGTTTTATAAAAATAGGATGCTGTTTCTGGAGTAATGGTTAAAACATAGATGTGACTTTCTTCTAGGACTGAAAGTGTGTGTTGCCTTTAGAACTGGTATTTCACTTTAAATGTGGTTAAATACATCTGCTGACGGCGAGTGGAAGTAGCTATAAAATGGTCTTGTTAGTTATTTACCTTGGGAAAAAAAGTCACAGTGACCTTCCCTCTCCCCCAGTCCCTGTTTTAGTGAAATGCACTTGCTTTAATTCAAAGGACTATAGTACTAGTCATTAAAGCAAGTGCCCCAAGGCATTTTCAGGGATTAAGGTTACAGCGAGGTAGGCACTGTAGAGTGATAGGAAGGAAACAAGCTCAGCTCTTGTGGATCTACAGTCTAGAGAAGTACCTCAAAATTGACACCGAGTTTGGTTCTGTGATGCTTGTGGCTAATAAGGATCTATGGTGAGGTGTGTTTAGAGGACCAAATTCTTACCTTTCTTGCACAATTTTTGTTTTTTAGGTGAAATCAGATGCTACTGTGATGCTGCACACTGTGTTGCAACTGGCTATATGTGCAAATCTGAGCTTAGCGCCTGCTTCTCCAGACTGCTTGATCCTCAGAATACACATTCCCCACTTACTCATGGCTGCTTGGACTCTATTGCAAGCACAGCTGAGATCTGCCAAACCAAACAAGCACAAAACCACTCTGGCACCACCACCATGTCCACATTGGAGTGCTGTCATGAAGATATGTGCAATTACAGAGGACTGCATGATGTTTTGTCTCCTTCCAGGGGCGATGCTTCAGGTGGGGCAATAAAGCTTCAGTGAAACCCCTCTTCTGGCCATCAGGCCAGCAACAGTCAAAACCTTGTGCATCTGCTGCTATTGATTTAGTTGTTAATGAAGTAGAGACACCAAAGGGAGAAAGAGGGTGGCTGGATGCAGGGGAACATCTCAGCCAATTAGCTTTTCTCGTCTGCATTAATATTGGAAGTCTCTCTTGCCATCTTGCCATGGCTTCTAAGAATCGGTGGCAGTAGTGTTCCTAGTTAAACTGGCCATTGGGGTAAGAAATTCCATGTTATAAGCAGACTGAGAAACTTATTCTTTTCTTTACAGGGGTATTTTCTATAGATACTGCAGAGTGTAGCAGTTGCTTCTTAAACTTGTCAGTGTTTTAAGGGAGTTGCTTATATGTAAATCAGTGTGTATATAAATTCTGAAATAAGCTTCATGTCTTTCCCCTTTGCAGGACAAGGGAGCAGATATCAACATGACAGCAGCAGGAATCTCATCACCAAGGTGCAGGAATTGACTTCTTCGAAAGAGTTATGGTTCAGGGCAGCTGTAATTGCTGTTCCTATAGCTGGTGGGCTAATCTTGGTGCTCCTTATCATGCTGGCCTTGAGGATGCTCAGGAGTGAAAACAAGAGACTGCAAGATCAACGACAGCAAATGCTCTCTCGTTTGCACTATAGTTTTCATGGACATCATTCGAAAAAAGGGCAGGTGGCAAAATTGGACTTGGAATGCATGGTGCCTGTGACTGGTCACGAGAACTGCTGCATGACCTGTGATAAAATGAGACATTCAGACCTCAGCAATGATAAAATTCTTTCACTAGTCCACTGGGGAATGTACAGCGGACATGGGAAGCTGGAATTTGTATGACCAATTATTTTTTAATCTGAGCTAAACTTACTCTCTGAACTCTTGAAGGCCTTTGGGTTCTGCTGGACAGGAGCACTTTATCTTAAAAAAACTCTCATAAATCATCTTTGAGAAACAAAGGACCTCTGCAAACAGAATCTTGGATATTTCTTCTGAAGGATTCCAAAAGTTGTCTAATTTGCACAGAGTAAAATACACTCAAATGTATTGTTTGCTTCAGAGTTGTGAAAGCAAAAATTAGAAGTTGTAAACACTGTCACCAGGGTTATCTGAACTGTAGGGAGCTGAGAACTGAGTTATTATAATAAACTGTATGCAAGCTCCTATGTTTCCTGACTTATTGTAAAGATTTTTTAAAATATATATATTTTCTCTGAAACTTGCTTGTGCCTTTTGTTTTGGAAAACGTGTTTTCTTGTAGCTGATAGTGGAAAACAAATCAAGGTGTGCATGGTAAGGCCGTGCATAACAATTAGATTCTGAAAGCAGACTCTTCTCCTACTCTGCAAAGGAATTCAGGTGGTTATTCCAGAATGAAGGTGGCAGCTTTATTGTTTTATACTTCAAGTAGCAGTGAACCCACATCCTCAATTCTTGGCTGCTGCATTTTGTTCATAAACTCAGTGAATTCTTCCAAAGCTTCGTGCGATAACTATTTCTTCCTCTCTGTTAATGAGGAAAGACTTTCTCTGTGCAAAATGTGTCAGAAAGTGACTCCTAATTCTTTATAGTGGGTTTTCCTGTCTTGTCTCACAATTCTTGTTTCTATGATCTGTTTTCCTTTTGTGCCTTTTACACCCAAACTTTTTTTGGGGAGGAGAGGGAAACCCCAAAACCGCACTGCCTATTCAGCTGTGGTTTGGTTGGATTTTTTTTTCTGTTTATAGCCCGTCTGGGCAGAGTGGAAAGCATCTGCCTTGCTCTTCTATTCTGTTACTAAGTATCATATGCTGCTAGTTTTGTCTGGGACTGAAGAAGCAACAGTGTACTTTAATCTCTGGCTGCTCCTTTATGCTATTGTTGCAGAGGTGGCTTTTCTTCCTGGCCAATATTTGTGCACTTAGTTGTTTCTTACTCCTTCTGCTAGCTGGCTTCACTTGATCATTTCATTTATTCAGTGCTTAGTTGCTAAAAACAAACAACCTCTGGATTACTCAAGGAATTTATTGTATTTATTTTTCTTGCTTTATTAGACTTTGCAGTAATTAAAGTATACTTGCTTAAAAGGCTGATGCAACATTGTGGTGAAAGAAGCGTCCAAAATGCTGCTTCAGAAGATAAAACTTGGCAAGCATCTAGTATTCATCTGTGTTTTAAGAAGCTTTAGAAATGCTTCTGCCTCCTGTTCTGGCTGTGAAGTTGAGGTCCTACTGTTGCCAGCAGTGAGAAGGGGATGGCACACACAGGGTTGCAACAACCTTGCAGCAATGCTCTGATCCCCTGTGCTCTTTGCTGTGGTAGATTGCTTTGGGATGTGCAGCCTGAAATGCCAAGGGATGTAAGCAAGGAAGACCTGCCCCTCTAAGTCACAGGCTCGTGTTCCTGAAAGTACACTTAGACTGTGTGGTAGGGTTGTTCTTGGAGATAAGTTGGTCACTTGGCTGTGCAAACAGAGGTATTGATATTAATATTGATATTGCAAACTTACCCCTACAGTTAAACTCTCATGGGCCAAGTGCAGTGAGGGCCTCAGGAATGCCAAGGTCCCGTTGTGCCCATGTTTGCAATATTAAAGTGCAGTTTAAAAGGATTCATTTCATCTGTGTACCTCAAGTTCCTGACCCTTCTTACTTCTTCAAAGTGCCTGGAGAGTTGCTTTTAATGCAGAGAATTATATCCTCTGATTTCTACCTCTTTCTGCTGCTGAAGTTTAAGAAATTACGTGGCCACAACTACTCTTGGAATCTGGCCTGTGGTCTTCTGGCTGACCTCTCAAAGTACTGCTTTCCTATAAGAGCTCTGCCCTTCCTTTGCACTGATTTGAAAATCTAGGGCAGTTGTCTGCTCGGCCAAGTGTATTATTTTTGGGAATGGCTGACTGGGAACTTGATGCTGAAAGAGACAAACCTGAAATACTGTCTGTAGCTGTACCAGTAGTTACTATGACTAAACATGTTAGAAGATCTGATGGCTAAACCTTTTAAGTGCCTTCTCCAGCAATCAGAGGGAGCATGCTGTATAGTCATTTAAGCATCCTGTGACCTTCACCACTCATTTGCCACTGATTTGAATACAGAAGGGTCTATTTATGCTTGCCATTAAAAGGCTAGTAAGACCAGGATGCTCTAATTGGCCCCTTGCTGTGGAGACGTTTTAAAGAAGAAAAGAGCTTGTTTGCCATCCCCTGCAGTCATGGCAGCAGGGCCGCAGCACTGGGGCTGGGGCTTGGGTTAGCAGCTGCCATCTCCTGGGTTGTTCTGTTACCTGGTGTGGTACTTATAGTTTAGGTGTGGTAGCTGATATGGCCTAGGAGTTTCTGGGCTATGAGTCTTCTAAGCTTTCTTCTAAGAAAAAAATTAACTCCATCCCAGCCAAAACCAGGACGGTATGAAATCTGGATTTCCAATTTATTTTAAAGCCTTTATATTCAGGAAATTGTGTTATGAGCTCTGGTGTCCGTCTGGCAGCATCTCTGTGAGTTGCAGAATGAGCCCCAAATCTTTTCACTGAAACTACAGGCTGCAGAGTCCAAAGGGCGTTGGAGTAAGCAGTAGCCAGCTTCATTGCTAATAAGTATTTCTGTACTGGCTGCTTATACAGCCTGCAGGCCTCAGAACTATTTAGAAAACTTGTATTCCTGTGACAAGGAGGGTCATTAGTGATGTTCCCTGGGGCTGCTGGATGCTGTACCAGCATGCAACAAGGCAGTCCTGTACAACCGCTGCACCCAGCCTACTGAGGCAGGCGACAAATATTAATAGCTGAAGAGCCTGGCCAGAGGCTGAAGAAGTGAGACAGTAATCGAAAGCTATCCTTTTAAATGCATTTGAGTTAAGAGCCTGGATTTGCCATTGTGCTAAGCACTCTCAGGTTTCCCCTGCAGACAATAACAAACACTCCTTTCTTTGAAACCCCTGCAAGCCTGGGAGCGTAAGAAGGACAGCCCTCTCTGTTTCCAGCTGAGAAAGTCTCTCGGATTGAAATAAATGAAATCAAATGTCCAAGATTTAATTTAGCGTTCCCTGTGCCTTTCTCTTTCTCTGATTCTTTCCTCAAAACAATAATGGTTGTGTCTTTTCTTATGTCTCTGCCTCTCCTGGCTTTGCGAGCCACTGGGTTGGTATGTCTCCTCTTAACTCCTGCTGAACTGATTCTATTAAAAACCCCTTACTCCACAGGGGGCTTGACCTTTTTCTGAAATACCAAATGCGTCTGCTTTGGAAATCACAAACTTCTCCTCTAAAGAGCTTGTAAATCTGGTTTCAATATTGAGTGATTACAGGCTGTGTGGAGAGCTTGAAAGTAAGCAGCCACTTCTGGTAGCAGGGCGCTGGAGCTGGGCTGCCGGAGCTGAGCGTGACTCTCATTTTTCACCCCCGTGTGTGTTTAGCATAAAACCACTGACGTCAGCTGATTCAACCAGATTAGCGGTGGGGTGACTGGTCAGGCTCTGGTCGCAGGACGCTCGTCTTCTCTTATCAGGACCCCGGAATCCAGTTTTTGTTGTACAACCACTTGCTCTGTTGTAAATCCAGGGATCTCGTTGCAAATGGATGATGCCCTAGAGGCCAAACACCCAAAAAAGCCTGGGAAAAGAGCAAGGTTTTTTCTTAGGTATAATGGATGCATCTGTACCTTTTCTTGCTGCTGTTGTGATTATTAAAACAAGGTATGATGAAGGGAAAATATATCACCAGGCTGCCTGTGTGGGATGGGATGTGCCTGTTAGCTACCAGTCAGTGGGGTTCCACAGTGAATAAATGAAAGCAAAATTTAGCCTTCTCACTGAAAAGGGAAGGGATGAGAAGATTATCTACCAAGGAAAAACATCTATGGTCAAAAAACCCTACACCATAATAAAGCACAAATTGAGTGAATAAAAAAAGAAAGTCTCTGAAGAAGGCAAAATTGCCTTTATTTCCTTTTGCAGATGCTTTCCCACATAGAGATCACTGGAAGCATATTTGTATTTTTCCAGTGTCTGGTCACTTTTCAGAAAAAGCTCTTCCTTGTTATGGTTCTGGGAGTTACTTGGGGAAGTAGTATTTTGGATCTGTCACTGTGTTTTCTTCTGAGGAAAAACAAGTGGTGGAGAGGTGCTGTTAAATTACGGTTATCTCTTGGGAGGGGCCCAGTGTCTCCAACATTATGAATTCTGGCTCCCTCTGAATAAACACCCAACCTCATTCTCTTTGTTTCACTCCTAACCCTCATCTGCAGCCTTTACAATCCCAGGGGGTGAATCCTGAAGTAAAACAAACTGCAAGGGAAGGAAGCCAGGAGGGAGCCGCAGTGCCTGCAGATTAACAGAGCCTTCTGCTCTCCAGCCAACCTTGACAAAAGGATTCAATCCTGAACTGACCTTCAGGGGAAAAGCAAAACAAAAACCACCTTGACTTGAACTTTCAAGACCGCAGGAGTTTAATGCTCGGTTTGATGTCTGCTAAAGGGAGCAGGGAGTTAGAAATGCCAAACACCTGTCTTGCAAACCCTAGTCCTAACAACTTCAGGAAATCTGAGCCACAAATCCCATGGATTTGAAATATTTAGGATTTGCTCATCACTGTTTCTAAGTCATTCAGTGTTGCTAAAAGGGCCTAAAATGTGCTTTTTATTCCCCATTGTGTGTCTCTAGGCAAACCTATAACATTTGGTTAAGCAAATAGTGAGTTCTGTTGAAACATCAATATTTAAATGCAACTTTTCACTGAATAAATATTTCTGCCTGAAAGCAGGTCCTGCCTCCCAGCTGAGCCCTGCTCTTTTCCCTGTAGGCAGAAAGGAAGAGAACAAGTCAGCCCTAACTTCATATAAAACCACACTGGCATGAATATAAGGTGACTCAAATTTTTAAGAAGTTTTTTGTTAAAACTGAAATGTTAGAGTATTGTTCTCTTTCTAGTTATCACACCACTTAAATATATTAACGGCTGTGCAGTTGGGAAAAGTGAGTGAAATGTTTTGTGTTGCTCCCCTTGGCTATCGGCTGCATTTAAAAAATACTAACTGTTGACAGCTTGTTAAGAACGGAGCCTCTCCTGTAACTGCTTTTTTCCCTATTAGATTAAACTTTCAGGACAGTGTCTGTGAAGCAGCAAGGTGATGAATACTTGCTTTTCTCTTTACATGAATTTTTACATCTCTGTTCTCCAATCAAAAAAAAGGTAGAAGTGGCACTATGATGAACTTCTAGCATCTGTCTGGGAGAGACTCTGGGGGGCAGGGGACTGTCAACCCAGCAATGCCAGTGGTGTAGCCAGTGTGGCTGCTGAGTGCCAAGCTAGTCTCTGCTTTTGGGATCATTTCACTCCAAAGGCCTGCGGGTTGCAGATGTAAATCCCCTTCTTGTCACTCAGGAGGAAAATATTGGTGCACTAAATCTCCTCCTGGCACTTGGCTGTGACAATGGGGAGGGAGGAACAGTGTAGGCTCTGGGTCCTGCCCAGGCTGGGGATGCTTGTATTGGTGTGCAAATCAGGGCTTGTGTCAAGCAGGTTGCTTTGAAATGCTCAATTTGTTGAGTTCTAGCTGTGAAGTAGCTATTTCATCAGTGGAAGAAGATTTATTAACCAATTTTTTATGGCTATCGACAATGGCTTAGCTCCAGCAGGGTCCTGAGCATTTTTATGAAGTGCAGTGGGTTCCAGAGGTAGAGGTGTTTTATATTGTTCTGGTATTTTAACCCAGTGAACTAGGGCCTCTATCCTGCAAATACTTAAGGTTGTGCATAATTCATTCCAGTCCCAGGGGCTATTTTGTCCCTGCTGCTGACAGGGCTTTGCTGAGCTCTATGCTGGGTACCTGCTCTCGAAGTGGGCCTGTTGTTGAGGAGCTGCAGCAAGCTCTGGAGGCGTCTCTCCTGGCCATGGCATTTGCTTTGCTAAAGCATGGAGGGGAACTGAGAGTTAATGCCAGCGTTCAGTCACAGGCACACCGCTGGTGGCCATCGAGTTGGTGTCTTCCCTTGACCATTGACCTGGCTGTCCTGGCTGTGGCTGGTGACAGGGGAGCAAAAATCCATGCTGGATACAATTCAGGGGCCAAATTAGTGTGGGTGTGTATTTGTCAGGGCAGCATCTCACCTGGCTCAAGAGCCTTGTCCTAGGCTGCAGCTGGCCCTTTCTGCAGGCAGCATAGGGAGGAGCACCCTGACAGTGTGAAGGGAAGGAAGATGGCTCCTCCTGCACAGGGTGCTGGCTCTGCTGCGTGATGAGACTGTGCTCAGGAGGGGACATGGTTTATAGGTTCTGAAGTTATGCCTGGTTTAACTTCCCAAAGCAATGCCCCTGGGCAAACCCACACCAGCCCTGTACTTATGGGCACCTCACTGGCACACGAGCCCCAGGCAAAGCCACAGCTTTACGGAAATGTTTTCTAGAGCCATGAGATGGTGCATTTCCATCCCCCCACCCCTCCATGCAGGAGTCCTGGCCATGCTCCTGGGCTTGCTCTGGAGTGTCTTCATGGCACAAGCAAGGGCAGCACAAAGCATCAAGTGCAGAAGCACAGATGCTTGTGCAGCAGTCTGGCTGCTGGCAGGATTGTTCTTTTCCACATCCCTCTGCGAAACGTTTCCATCACCTAAAACTTTTTATGCTTTTGCACACAAGAAATCACATGACTGCTAAGCCTGCAGAAGATCAGCTCTCTAAGTCTGCCCAGTGCCCAACGCTGCACTCTCAGGCACGATCCCCCTCTGTCACACACAGTGCATGGTGGTCAGGCTTTCAAATACATGAACACTTGAAATGTTTTTTTCACAAAACCTCCTTATTGAATCTCCCCTCCAACCATCTGGGTCCCAGTCTGGCTGGCTGCAGTCTCTCTGCAGCTCTTCATCTCACGTCCTTGCTCAGGGTCTCCCTCCCCTGGATGCCTTTCCTCAACCTGTTCTCACAGAGCTGGAGGTGCAGGGCGCCCTGCCTGCACTGGAGCAAACTCTCCCTGGCAACAGGTACTATTCCCAGCCTCCCCAGCTGTTATCAGCCCACAATAACCTTTCCCTTATTTGATTTTTTTTTCCCCAAGGGGAGTGTACGGGACAGCCACAACTATGTTTCTTCCAACCCAATTCCAGCTGACTGTTCAGTAGTGGGAGAGCAGATAGGAGAGTTGTTCCCTATGATGGACTGGCAGGTGGATGAGCAGAGCCAGCCTCTGCCAGCCTCCACTGACTAGCAGTCTCCTCTCAGGATGGTCCAAACGTGGGGGTCTTCCTCTTCATAAATAAAAAGTATAAAACACACTCTCTTGGGAGTGCTTTTTCGTGAAGCTTTTATATCAGAAGCTGGATACCCTTTTCTTTTCTGCATCAACAGGTGACAGAAGTAAATTCTGTTTTTGTTGTTTTTAAAAAATACACCAAATTCGGGACCTTCATTTATCATAATGCAAATGAAGCTTGCCATACATATTTGTTTTAAAAAACATCCTCTACCAAAGCATAACATTTCTAATTGTGTTTATAGGCTGGGTTGAAATTGCTTTACGGTAGCTTTTTGCTATGGAATGGATTGGTTGTGGAGTTTAGTAATCTCTGCCTTCATTTCTTGCTCTGTTATCTGTCCCGATTGTTGCTGTGCTTTACTGACTGTGGAATAATTTTGTCTGTAGAAAGGTTGTCACCCTTTCCCTCTTTGAACTGAACTTCGTCTCCTTATATCTGCTGGTGGCAATCGGTGCTCCTGTCTTTCTCCTGCAAGGGAGAGGGATCCCCATGGCCACAGAGCCTTGTGCAGCCTTCTGGGTCTCTGACCTGTTCCTCAGTGCCCCCCTTGCTGCTCCCACTGTGTGAAGCAAAATGCTGGTAGTTCTGCTGGCACCTTGCAGCTTCCAGGAGAGCTACAGGCTCCAGGAAGAATTTTATGGCAAGCACCTTATCATGGGTTATGGCTGAACATACACAAGCACTCCCAGTGACCAGTGTAATCCACTCTTTACTGGCATAATTTGACTTTATTTTTTATTTACACAGGGAGGCTTGGGTGGAGTGTTATGTACATGGTATCAGGAAAACAGTCTGCTCCACCTTGGGGCTGCACACGTGCTGGAGCCAGCGCACCCTGAGGGCTCCAGCAGCCCTTTGTACGGAGCGTCTCCACACGTGGGAAGCATTCGACTTTCTCCTGTGAGTGTCTGAGCAAGCAGGTTATAGTGTCCCAGTAATCTTCAGTCCATGGCCAAACATTCAGTGACATTCCCTGTTTTACAATGGCAATCGATGGGTCTGCCAGAGTCCCCAGTCCAGCACCGAGCGGGTGCCCGCTGAACACGGCTAATCTCTTATCAAAGCGGTGCATCCCTTCTGGGACTGCACCCTATCTACATATTAATGTTTGATCATTCATGAGCAATTTGCCAATTTGTAGTGACTAATGAAATATCCCAGGAACTGTTTGCTCACAAATAGTTTCCAGAGTATTTCATTACACAGGACAAATTTGTAAGTATGTAGCTGCCAGTATTGGGATTCCTGAGTTGTCTGCTCTTGAGGAAAGTGCTGCTGCAGGACAGATGGCCTGGTGTCTGCTTAATCACAGCTGGGGATGCTGTCAGTGGTTTTTTGTCGCAGTGGATAGAAACATCCAAGAGCAAGATTACAGGGATCTGCTACGAATATTATTGAGTGAAAATGAATCAGAAACACAATACACAGGGATAGTTTCCAGTCTTCACTTGAGTATCTTATCTCACTGGTTTCTTCCACAGCCAGACATTTTTCTCAGTTGCACGCCTGGACTTATAGATACTAAATCCATTTTTCCTTGATATTTGCTAGTGTTTTGCCAACACCTTTCTGAAGTCCAGTACAGTTGACCAGCAGTAGTAGCAGTGAAATATGGGGTTTCAGAACAGGACAGTGGAATGAAGCCAGAGAAAGTAGTTGGGAGTTTTTCCCAGACCAAGGTGGAAGAATTTGGCACAAAGGGAAGATCAGGGCATGCAAAAACCTATTTTCTCCCCTGAAAATATCCATATATGCTATACAAAATTAACAGAAATAGCAACAGATGAACTTATCCCAGCACTGTAATACAACATGGACAAGTTGGCTTTTAGCCTTCAGTGCTTCCATAGCATATGGAGGCTTTTGTTGCAGCCTGTGGATGACTGCACTGAGCAAGGATCTGATGGGATGGCTGCAGCCAGCATGAGGAAGCATATGGGGTTGAACTCAATTGCATAGAACTCTTTGCTGTGGCTGTATTACACAGCATGTGGATCAGGTGAGTTTGGACCTCATGGTGCTGTGTTTCATGGGCACTACAGCAGGCATCACCTCCAAAGCTCACAGCTCCCAAAGAGGGGCAAATCCCTCACCAGAGCTGGCTGCACAGCAGTGGGAGCTGCTGGTGGCACAGCACAGGCAGGTGTCCGGCAGCAAGGTTTCAGCTCCTTAAACAGGCCAGCTTGCAGAGAGAGCACACAGATAAGCCCATACCTCGAATTTAACACCTAACTGCAGACTGCCAAGGCTGGCAGATGGTGCCTTGGGCCAACCTGTGTCAGATTGCCTTTCAGGGCCACAGTCACTGTCACTGCCGTTGTGTCACTGCCACTAAACATTCCTGTGGGTATTGCATAAGTGAAAGCTGGACCAAAGGTCTTCTGTCTCTCAGGAAGGCGTCTGACTTGGTCAGCTTTGGGTTAAACATATTTCGAAATACATAAAAATATGTGTTTGTAAAATTTATAAATAAAATCATCTTAGTCTTCTGGCTGAGGATTAGGGCTATGTAATTAATTCTTATATTGGTAGTAAATAAATTATTTTATAATTGTTTCACGTTTTTGCATAACTAACAACATATCCAAGAGCATCTGAGTTGAGTGTCCTGTCCAGTTGACCACACACACATTCTTTGCTCTTCTCCATGCTTCCTCTGGCCAATCTATATGTTCTCCAGCCAAGAAGAAGACTTCAGCTCTCAAGGACTTTTGAGGTCCATTCCAGAGATGAGCTGCAGATTCCCACCAAATATGGGATGTGGGAATGGGATTCCAAATATGGGAGTGATACCTGTATATGCACAAGTGTGTGTGAGGAGCCATAGGTCTGTAGGTTTGCCTTTCCAGGCAAGGACGTGTGACAGCAGCCAGTTGTTCAGATCAGGCTTTGAGATGATCAGTGTTCCTCTCAGGAGACCTGTTTCCAGGGGCACCATATTTCTGGGCCATGTTCTTAGAGAAGTCATCCTTACAACTCATCTTTCCAGGGCTGATGCAGACTTCTCCAGGGTGCTGGTAAGCAATCTGTTTTGTGTTGTGGCAAAGCTCCCTGCCCAGAGCAGACCAAACCTCTTCTGTAGACAGGTTAGAGAAACTTTTTTGCCAGATTCTCCACCAAATCAGAAATTATTCTTTGAAGTTTCCTTCCCTCTTTTCCCAACAGTCAAGAAATGTTCACAATATTTCTTAAAAATAAGAAAAAGTACTTAAAATGCTGCTCCAAAATTATGCATGTGGGAAAACCCCTACTCGGCCAAAGGAGGAAACAGTAGAGACATAGCAACAATTACTGCTAAGTCTGTTTATGTTTGCTCTCCCCAAAACATGAAGAATGGGACTAAATACAATTAGTCACCAGCCACTGGTGAGGGAGAGGAGGCTGCTGAGTCACAGCCACATTGGTCTCTGTCCCCAGAAAGGTCAGTGCCAGCTCAGGATGCAGGGGCCAGGCTACATTGGCTCCTGCAGCCCCTCTCCTTAGAGACACTGATCCCAGGATTGGGGTGCTGCAGGGGCCAAGTGTTGGTCCTACCACCTACTGCCCTGTCTGTGCCATAGGATAATCATCCCCACAAAGGGACAGGATTGCTCCTCTATGGGATCTCTCTGCTCCCTCTGATGGTAGCCACACTGGTGTTTCTGTTCCAGCTTCAGCAGAGTTCAGGATCGAGCCACTTCCTCACTGCTGTCCGAAAAATTGCAGCTGCAGATGGCACAGGTCTAGAGAGGCAATCAGACAATCTGGAGGAAGGGACCTGAAGGAATCTTTCTAGCCTGCTGTGCATAAAGTGAATTTTTAAGAACCTGTTCCAGTTGGTGACTGGGATGACTCCCAAGCAAATACCTCCTACCTGAGACTTTCCTGCCTAGTGAGTGTGCAATATTATCACACAAGCATCTCTTGAAACCTCTCTCTGATTTCTCTGCTTTGCCCCCTCAAGGCAAACAGATGGAAGTTTAATCCTCTCCCCTTAGTGTCTCCGGATTGCAAAGCCTTTGTCAAAAGGGAGCCTGAGATCTTAAAACCTAATGCTTTTTCCTAGATACTGAGATAATTGCTATGGGCTAGATGCAAGGAGAATAAAGAAGCTAGGCTAGGCAAATGGAAAATGGTAGGAAGTGAGAACTAGATAATGGAAAAAGTAATTCAAAATTATTTTCTTCATGTCTCCATATACTGATTTGTTGGTAGAATAAATGGAAATGAGCTTAATGGATTCTTCTCTGCTCTGAAGGTTTGAGAATAGGTGCATTGAATTTATGCCAAATTAGGGAAGAGTCTGGGCATTTCCTATCCAACAATATGAGAGAAAAGCAAAACAAAAGAAATAAGAAGTTTTTCCAGATATCTAATAGGTTAGCAAGCAATGCAGGTGGATGTAACAGAAACTGGGGTGACTCTCTTCCAGTTTGCTTCTTACTGGAAAGCAGCCCAGGAGTAAGGCACATGCAACCAGGTACAGGGGGGAAGCAAAGCTTACTTGCTTTGGGATGGGTTGTCCTTGATTAGGTGATGCCATGACAGGCTTGGTTGGACTCTAATGATGGCTCTTTCTGCGGTGGGATGTTGAAGGAGCTGAAGCCCTTTCCAGCCACACTTCCAGGGTGCTGAGTTCCTGCAATGGCTCTTGCACCAGGCATGGCTTTTCTCCTCAGAGACTCACTGAAAAACAGAGGTTCTTCACAGTGTGCCTCTCAGTTTGTGCTCACACATATGTGGGTATATGAAAATCAGAAAAAAAAAAGCTGTGCAAAGCATTTTACTTTCCAGGCCAATTTACTGCACAAATTTTATTATTGTAAATCTATTATTTGTGTAGCTCTTGCTGTCTGAATAAAACAAATGACCGTAAATGGCTGTAAACTGATGCTTTCTCTTGAACAGGAAGAACAGCAGCCCTGGAGATGCTTGGTCAGATATCTGTTGCTGCAAACCAGCTTTGTGGCATTGACCAGCAAGACAGCACTCATTTCTACATCTCAGGCTCTATGAGACAGCATGTCCTTATATGCCATGGCTGTGGCTTTATTTAATCCTCACTGTGTGCAGTCAGTAACAGGAAGACTCTTGACATTTTCAATTGTCAGATGGGGATCACATTCTTGCAGAAAATGTCCTGTCTGGAACAACCTCTTGAGAGCAGTGCCTGTGCAGAGAGAGAGTGAGGGGAAGGTCCTTTCACCTCTGGGTCCCCAGAAGTATTTACATGCCACCTGCCCTGTGGTTTGGTGATAGAAACTTGCTCCTACAAGAACCTCAGGATTTGGCTGTCTATCCCCATTAAGAAACCATGAGCGAAGTGGAAACAGCTAATTCAAGTGTTTGGTGATAGTGTTATGAGGGAGGGTATTTTGCTGCATGGAAAATATATTTTCCATGCAAGTAAAGATTTTCCACCTCCCTTTTAAATTGGAGGTACAGTGTAAAATATTGTGGAGTGTCACAGGAACAGCTTATGCACAGCTCCCAGGTAAATCAGACCAGTGCAAAGGCAGAGATCAAACATAACTTGTCCTGTATTGACATAATGCACATTGCATTTTCAGTCCACCATAGCACAAAAAAAATATTAGAAGGCAAACTATACAAATGATCGATGATGTTAAGTACAGTTCTCAATGAGGAAGATAATAGCAATGCAAGGGAAAGTAAGTACTTATTAACTCTAAGGAGCATCCTGTTATCTGTCTGAAAAATAAACACATTTATCTAGGCATCACCTTAATGGCTCTGGCTATGAAGAGTCCGTGTGCTTACTTCACCCAGATGTTGGCATCATTACCATGTCTGGTGGAAAACAGAAGCAGCTTCCCTGATGCTAATGGATGTAAAACTGGTCTGAATGGCCAACTGGACCCTAATATTCACCTCAGCTGGTGCCAGAACACCAGCCTGTCACCTGACAGGGCAGATGTTAAGTATCACTTAGCAATATGCTATACATTATATGTGTAATATGGTACATTATACAGACCCCTCTCTCTTCTGGCTTTCTGAAATCCTTTGGAAGATTAGCCCTACTGCAAAGTCAATGGACACTTTGTAGGTAGGTGGGATATGCTGAAGGCCTCTGGAGCAAAGATGGCAAAAGATTTTAGTCTTTTCTTTAAGGTCCAGATGACAGTTTTGCTGAAAGCTGTTGTGGTTTCCCGTCTGGAGGTGCTAAAAATCCCAGTGGTTACAGGGTGGGTGGCCGGTGCTCAACATTTCCGGATGTCAGGCCAGGCATGTCTTCACTGGCCACCTCTCTTCAACCACCTCCAAATGATTCCCCAATTTATTGCAACTAAAGCTTCAGCCCTCTCTCAGAGGTTCTCCATTAGTGGTATAATGAACTGATACAATGCTAAGTCAAAGGATTCAGAGCTAGTGTGCAGTAAACATAAACATATGTTTAGCGTTGGGTTAGAAACTACTGCAGCCAAAGTGGGCAAGTGTTACAAACTTCAAACACGAAACAGATGTAAGTTAATTAGAGGCATGAAAGTGATGACAATAGAAGTGAGCTGTAGCAAGGAAATGAAATGTTAGTTTAGGCAGAAGTTGCTGCAGCTCTGCCTTGCACTGGAAATGCCTGCAGTCTCTGCTGAAGATGGGAAGGCACAGACATATTTTATTGGGACAGCCAAGCATGTTGCCCATATGTCAGAAATGTAAGTCACTGCTATGAGTGAATGTGTGGAGGAAATACAATCTGACAGGCTTTTTAAAGCTGGGAATTGGCTTGCCATGAGGTCACAGAATCACAGAAAATGCTGCGTTGTAAGGGACCCACAACAATCATCGAGTCCAACTCCTGGTCCTGCACAGTACAGCCCCAAAAGTCACACCCTGAGCCTGAGAGTATTGTTCAAAAGCTTGAACTTTGTCAGGCATGGTGCTGTGACCACTTTGCTGGGGAGCCTGTTACAGTGCCCAACCAAGGACCTTTTTCTAATTTCCAGGCTAAACCTTCCCTGACATAACTTCAGGCCATTCCCTCATGTCCTGTCACTGGGCACCACACAGCAGAGATCAGTGCCTGCCCCTCCTCTTGCCCTCACAAGGAAGTTGTAACTGCACTGAGGTATCCCCTCAGTCTCCTCTTCTCCAGACTGAACAAACCAAGTGGCCTCAGCCACTCCTCAGACGGCTTCCCCTCAAGGCCCTTCACCATCCTTGTTGCCCTCCTTTGGACACTCTTTAATTGCTTACTGTGTCTGATGCTGGACTGCAACACAGAATCGTAGAACGGTTTGGGAAGGGATTTCAAGGATCATCTAGTTCCAACTCCCCTGCCACATATGCCAGAGCTTACAGTGCCCAGTGTGCCATGAGAAAGCAGATGTTCCACATCCCTGGGAGAGGGGTACTGGGCTTCCCAGGCAGTGCTGTGACATGGCAGCCATCCAGAACTCAAGAGCTCAGTTCTGCTCTTCTCGTCAAACCTCCCAGCCCTTGTTCCCTGCCATAAGACATTTCCAGGCCCTGGCCAGGGGCTGGTAGGTGCCCAGCTGGTGACGTGAGTTCCACTAAGGAGGCAGAGGTGCTTCAACAAGTCCAGGCAACCCTTGCAACTACAGGGCTGCCTGCAGTTTCAGGGTCTGTCCCAGCCTTGTTCCTGGCTTTCCTCTTCTCTGTAGACAAAAGATTTAGTGACTCTTCTTGCTAATAAATCTTCTTCCTAGTTATTCATACTCTGTTCCTTTGCTTATCATCTGAGTAGTCCTAAAAGCAGTGGTTTGAAGAAGTTGTTGTTTTATTAGGTCCTTGTGAGCTGGTGTCCTCCTGGGCCATGCATGTTTCTGTGGTTTGCATGGAGATTGTGGAAAACCAGGGGTGTTTGGTGTTAGAAGGAGAAGAAAAACCCCAAATAAATGCCTTAATAACAGTAGCTCTGAAGTAACTACGGAAGCCATGGGTATGTTTGTTCCCTTAGTCCCAGATGAGCAAGTGTGTGTGTGCCTCTCAGTCCTGTGCAAGCCTGTGCTTCAGCAGACAGACTGTCTTTGTCCTCCTATAGTGCTGCTCTGATGTTCTGCCCTCCAACATGTTCTGCACCTCTGCCTCAGACAGACTTGGGAGCCAAAAGGGCTACCCACAAAGAAGATGGTTTAAAATAGCTCCCCTGACAAAAAGAGCATTGCTGTTCAGCCGATCCTCCTTTCCTCCCGTGGACACGGAGCTGCTGTGCCCGTATCAACACTCACGAGCAGCCTTCTGGCTCCTGGGGCCAGCAGCCTGCTCAGACCTCTGCTGCTGGGGCACTGCAGCCCCTGCCCTGCCTGTTCAGCCCACCTGCATCACCGTGTCCCTGCAGTGCTATGTGCTGCCATCACACAGGACAGAGCAGAGAGGCTCACCCTGCCGTTTGCCTACCCTGCCCAGTCCAGCCCCACGCCCCAGCATCCCCATGCACTTTAGAGCCTCAGAGAGGTACTTGAGGGATTAGCAGCAGTAAAAGTCCTCCTCTAAATGAGAATTTCAGGTTGGGACCTGAAACTGTAGCAGCTTGGAAAGCACCCAGTGGCTGTGCTGTCAGGGAGTGTTCACAAGCAGTAAAATAAAACCGTTGCCTAATTATAGTTTCACCAAGGGGCACTGTAATGCTGGGGTATTAACTCCTTGCACATAAACAGTGATGGGCGGGGGCTTGCCAGCAGTGCTTATCCCTCCAGGAGACAAACAGGTAACGGTATCACGGTGCCGCCATCCAGACGGGAGACAGCTGCTCGGTGAAATTACAGGAACATTTACTCATTCTATAGGAAATTACACGTGACGGGGGCAGGAATTACACCTAAGTGTTACCCAGCCCTCCCTTCACCGGGGGGAAAAATCTGGGATTGGGAACGTACAGACCACAGCAGAGTAAGGCAGGAACAAAAAAGGGACTTCCCACCATTTCTGGAAGTTGAAATTGAAACAAACAGAGAAAAATCATCATCCCAGGAAGGCTGTAATTACTCTATAATCAACTACTCATGTAACGAAATCACACACTGGCACAGTGCTAATAGGAGGGTCTCAGCTGTCAGAGGAGTACAGATTAAAGAGAGGAAACTCGGATGCTGGTATTTTTATTTGGGGAATGCTTTTTCCCTTTAATTATTTTACACGAGATGATTACAAAAATAAAAAAGAAAACCAAATTGCTGGGGAATACTGTATCAGGAGGAAGGCTGGGAAGGTGAGCTGGTGGGGATTTCTATCCACACTGAGCTGTTCCTCGGTGCTGGATACTTTGATCCCAGTGCTGCTCTGGCAGGAGACAGGCAGGAGCAGGCTACAGTGATGGGGTGGACTCTGCATGGGCATGGGCAGGCTGGGGTGACACCCTTCTCCTGGTGCATACTGGCTCTGGGAGCACATGGCATGCAGGAGTGGCTGCAAAGCACACGTGAGCAGGGAGAGGGTGCAGAGCCTCCTCTCAGAACTCAGACTTACATGAAATTTCTAATGCCATGAGCAAATGCTATAAGGTAGCTACATCCTTCAAATCTTAGGGAAAAACAAGTAGTTTGGTTAGAGCTTCCAGGTGGTGTGTGCCAGGTGAAAGAGTGCAGCAATGTCACCTGTGGTGAAGCACTGCTATGCAGGTAACCATTAAATGGAACTCCTTACACAAGGAAGGGTTACTCACATGGGCAAGGGAAAGAACTGGAAATGCTCTGCCACAACGCTGCAAGGTCATATTTCATTTCCGTAGTGCTGTCTCTCCCCAGGAGGCAGCCAGCAACCAAAGCAAAGCTCTAGTCTCTGAAGAATTCCCTTATTAAAGTTTGCCCAGCTCCTTTGCTGCTCCAAGATGTCTCTTAGGAACTGCTCAATTCATACAGAAAGTATTTTGCTTTGTGTATATGAATCTTTTAAATTATTATTTTTTAATTGAAAAATATCTTTCCCTTCCCACCATCCTTTCATGTCAGGATAGATGTTGTTTAACATAGAAAGGGTTTTTTGGCATGTTGAATTAAACCTTCCTGACTTCGGCAAAGAGTGATTGCAGGGCCAAGATAATTAACAGGGGGCTGATTTGGTGACTTATCTCCCTAGTTCAGTCTCAGCAGCACTGCCTGCTACAGAGCTTTGGTAGCTGCTGGACACCCCACAAAGCAATGGTTTAATCACCTTTCAGGAAATTTTTCTATCAACCACTATTCTATCAACCAACTATTTTCTCTGCAGTTTGATAAATTCTGTTGCTTTGGAAAAGTCTTCAGACTTCCTGATAAATCTGAATTTGGTCTATAAGAAGCATGGGAGGCCCTGAGGCCCCTCACCCCTCAGCTGCCCCACAAGTGGCACCTCATCCCATCCTTGGCTCCCTGTGGAGTCCAACAATGAGAAAAACAAACAGGTCTACACAAGAGTCCCCAAATTCAGGGAGGGCAGCTGCGGAGGATGCAGTGGGACTGAGCTTGAGAAAGTGTATTGGGAAAGAGAATAACATTACCTCTCCCTTACACAGTAAGATTACCTGGTCTTGATATTAGTGAATTTGCCCTAGCAGTGACTAAATGTTATGTTTTGAAAGATTTTTTTTTCACTTGGAGAAATGTAAAAAGAGCAATTTAAAATTGCTTCAATTTCTTTGTATGGCAATCTGAAAACAATGGCCAAACTCACCATGACTGGATTTAGAAGCAGCCTGAGTAGTAAGAAGCCATTTTATCTCCAGCTCTGTCTTAATGGGGGTCTGTGGTAGTGAGACCCTCTGCTGTGCAGCCTTCCTCTCCTTGGGTATCTCTGAAACACCCCTGTCTCCTGCTGAAGGCTGCCCAGAGTGCTTAGGGGTCTTTCCCAGCCTAGTCAAGTTTATACGTGCAAGGACCCAGCAATGTGATTAGGTGACACACTAACTTACAGTTACTTGTTCAAAGCAAAAATAGGCTTTAAAAAGTCATTAGTATGTATCACTGCAGAAGGAAGTCCTGCATTAGTTGCCTTTTACAACCTGCATCTCCTCAGCAAGTTGGCCAGGTGAACATTTCTGAATAGTGTTTGCCTCCAAGAGCTCTGCTTCTGCAGAGAAAGCAACACAGGTTTGGGTGGCATCACCTCTTGCTAGCCAGGGAGGTTTCAGTGCTTACCTGAACACAGTTGTCTCTAGGACTGCAGGGCTTGCATTAGCACAGCTTTGTGTTCCTCACCCATCTCTTCTCTCCCCTGAGGGACAAGAAAGGTATTGGCTTTAGCATTATCATGGCTTTAGTCACTTGGCTGCTTGCTCTTTAGGTATCACACTTTTTTATAGCTACTTTGAGGGTGCCATCAAATGGGTCACAGTTGTTTCTGAACCAGACTGGATTTATGCAGGTGAAGCAGAGAAGCTCCACAGCTCAGTGCCATTTCTACTCAGTCCTGCACAAAGTTTAGCTGAACATGAATGCCAAGAGCTGAATTTGGTTCTGCTGGCCAAGGCTTTGATGTAATGTTTGCTCTGCAAAAAAACTCCTCTGATATAAACTGAGTGAAAGTATCCTGTCTGGCTGAGTATAACTGGACATATTCTCTGCACAAGCTGTGTTAAGCTTTGACTTAGAGTCTAACAGCTTTTAATGTCTCTCCTAAGCTTTCCTGTTGAATGTTTGCACAATTTCAGGAGAAATAGGGATTATGTAACTGAAATAGCTTTGATAGATTTGAAGGCTCAGAAGATCAGCTGACTTACAAAGGGAAAATAGCATTTAAAACCAAAGCAAGGGTTATTCTGAAGGTTCATTCTTTATTTGAATGAACAGCTTAGGAATGATTTAACAGGGTTAACTTCAGAGAGAAATATCTTGAAGTCCTCTAGGAGACATATTCTTGCAAGATTGCCAGCTAGTTTATAACTGAGATTCCTCTTTCTCCGTGGGGGTAATTACTGCAGCTGGGTTGGAAAGGCTTCAGTATTAAAACAGCAGTCAACGAGCTACTGAACACAGGCTCAAATCCACAAGGAGATTCTCAAAGCCTGAGCTGATTAGAGCAGAATAAATCTTGGACTGTATTGCCTGTCCCTGCCTTAATGTCTCGCACTAAGGGGGTTATGGTATGAAATGGGGTAGGCTGGTGTGAGCGTGTCATGCATTTTATCTGAGAAATGAGCTTTCCTTTTTCTGGGAGGTTGCCTGAAAGAGCCACTTAAAGTGAAAGCCCAAGGTAAGGAATTCAGGACCAAGATATATAATATCCAATAGCAACATATGTAAAAACATCAAAAAACCTCCAAACTCCCCAACTTTTCTTTCTCCATCAGCCATGAATATCCTGAGTTGGAAATGACCCACAAGGATCACCAAGTCCAACTCCTGGCCTGGCACAGGACAATCCCAAGAATCACACTATGTGCCTGAGAGCACTGTCCAAAGACTTCTTGAATGCTGTCAGGCTTGGTGCTGTGACCACTTCCCTGGGGAGCCTGTTCCAGTATTTTACCATCCTCTGGCTGAAGAACCTGCCTGAAGAGCCAAGTGACATCTTTTGAGCAATGCTTTCTGGGCAGTTGCTTGTCTTCAGTAAATCCAGAACAAAATCCACACACTTTACGGCCTGTCAGTGTCTGCAGTCTGAAGGGGTGCAAGAGAAGCTTTCACTCCTCTGCAGGGTTTTGCCCAGTTCTATCTTTCCTGCCCTATGGAATGAGGGTCCAGAGGGTGTTTCCAGGTTTCTGGGCTGCTGGGTCAGCCATGTGTCTCCAGAAGGGTTTCACAAGGAGTTGCTGCATCACTCTGCTCCTGCTCTTGGTCACATCCTCTTGTTGTGACTTTCCCAGCCCTTCACCTCTCCTGTTGACAGCAGGACCAGGAGTCCCTGTCCCAGGCATAGAGGTATTTTCTCCTTCCTTTGGCTTCAGTGGAGCTACAAAACGGGTGAAAAAGAAAGGGAGAAGCTATGGCAGGAGCAAGCACTGATGTTCCTGATGTGCTCAAGGGCCACCTCTGATTCACAGGATGGCTCTAACATAGATGTCGTTTGGGTCACCTTCATGCTGCCTTTGCCACTGACCATGAGTGGTGAGGACCCTGTACCTCGTGTGCCCCAGCCACTGGCTCTCACTGTGGGCAGCCCAGCAGGAAGTGGATAAATAAAGCACTGTTTGATCAGCTGTGACCTCCTGGGTGGCTCTGTGGTTCTCAATGTATTTTGTCTTGCACATTAAGAAAGAATGATCTCTTGGGGTTGTATAGTGCCCTATCACTGTGACAACTGAACACTTCAGCAGGATCTTGAACTTTTTCCTTGTAGAATTGTTGTAAGGACAGAAGTGTATCATCCCTCTGCAGTGGGGGATTTGGGGATGGGACAGTGAATCCAGGAGCTGGGCTGCAGGGTTTGGGGATCATGGGTGAGTGCAGTGACACTGTTTTACTAAATGTCTTCCCACAGAGCAGGCACCCATGAGTTATTGCACTGCATGTTGGGATTTGAACTCAGAACACTTCAAACACAGAGACAGAAGTCACAATGCTTTTTTTTTCAAACCCTGATGTGGTGCTGGGTGCTGGTACGTGTGCAGTGCAATAGCACTTGCTTAGGGAACTCTGAAAGAACACACACCTCGGCCTCTCCTTCCCATTTCAGTCTGCTTGTGTGCATTGATTAACCTGAACATGTTTGGTTTACCTGCACAGAAACCACAAAAGGGTATTTTTATGCATAACTGGCTGATATACTTTACCAATCATATTCTGAAAGAAACAGTTAAATGACTCAGTTTTGCTTTTTTGTTGAAGCTTAGAGAGACAACTGGAAAACGATCACTAGGGAGGAAAGATTAACTACCATCAAACTGGAGATACATGAACAGTTTTTCTGGATGTGGGCATGATCTTTTTGAAGCCCATTTGGAGATTTTTTCTTGGGAATGTTGGTGGCTTCTACCATTTCCAGCTCTCCCTGGGCCAAACTGCCCTGCGACTACAGGACGTGCTCTGCCAAGGAGCCTTTTGTTAGGTACCATTGGAATTTTAAAAACATTGTTTCTTGAACAACAAGAAACAGAAGTCAAATGTGAAACAATCAATGTTTCTGACAGAAGCAGCGTGGTGACCAGTTGGGAGTTTGGAGGGTGACTGTGCTTCTCCCACTGCAGGCCTGGCGAAGCAGGAAGGATTTACAGCCTGATGTGTTCTAAGAGCCTGTTTCAGGATCCTCACTTGAATTTCCCATTCCTGGCCCAAAGAAAAGGCACTTTCTGGGTCTGAGGTTGTTGGCTGCATATTCAGCACAACCCTCTGCAGACCCTGGCCACCTGGAGGCAGACCAGCAGCTGGTACCAACAGCAGGGCTCTAGCAGTGTTAAGAGCTTACTTGAGCTTTTGGCTGGTGAATAGCTCATTCCCTTGCTCTTACTGTGGGATCAGGAAGCAAGTTATAACAAATACCTGTGTTTGAACAACCACTTGTTTTCAAAAACTGGAGCAATTGTGATGATTTGAACTTGTTGTCTACTGGATCCCAGGGCAATCATTGTAGAAAAGAATGGTTTTTTTGACCCTTAGGTTTCTGGAAAAGCTGTCTGTGCAGTGCCTGTCAGGATAGCTGCCATTTTTATTCTCCTGTTATAAAGTTTGGTGAGATCTTGCAGGGTTAGGTCAGATTTAGGACCTTATAGCTAGTGAGGTTTTGGTCCTTCCCTTGAACTGCGTTTGGAGATGTCGGGGAGCATTAGACCGCAGACCCTTTTTATTCCTTGTATCAGAGTTTTTTGGATGGCACCATGCCAAAAATCATTCTGCAGAAATGCCGCTGATGGGGTGGGCCTGATGGCTTTCTGGTGGGACAGGGCTGCAGACCTGGTCCTTCTTGCCAGGGCCGCTGGAGGTGCCTTTCCATGGCTCTGCTGTTGAGGCTATTCTTCCCTTGGTAAGCAATAAAAGTCTCCCAGAAAAGGAAACTTGCTCATATCACACCTCAGAGTTTATCACGACTCTGGAGAAATAATTCAGTCACTGTAGCCCTTGTTGCACTACACTAACTTCTATGAATACCTTTTTTACAGGCATGTGTAGAAGTTTGGTTTTTGGTTTTTTTTTGTTTTGGTTTGGGTTTTTTCCCTTTAAAAATAATTCCCAAGGTCTCAGCTATGCTCTGATGCTCCATGAGAACATTTTTGAACTCTTAGAATTGTTTACTGAACAGGAAAACCATTCCTTACCCAGTTCCAACTCTGCCTGGAGCTCTGTGGAGGCATTGCCTTTGCCTCCTGGAACAATTTCACCTTCTGGAAACAGTGCCTGTGAAATCCTCTTTTTTTCCTTTTGTTTTTTTTTTTTAATCTTCAGTCCTGTCAACTGGCTTTGTGAAATGCAGGCATGATGTTTCCTATCATTTTAAAATAGGCTGTTCATTGAAAGATATAAAAGCATAAACAAAAAGTTCATGTTTGTTGGCACAGTTTTTAAATGCAGACATCTGGGTTAGAGATGTGAGAAAATTGTAAAGAATTTGAAAGGTTCAAAGGCTCATGTTATTAAAGTTTTAATAATCTCCTTTTCTGCCTAGTCTCAGCCCCCTGCTAGTCTTTGAATCTTGAAGAAAAATGCCGTCTGAACAAGATTATAGTTAATTAGGGTAGGATCTTCTCTTTGAAAGCCTGTAGGAAGCTGTCCTGCCTTTTTATTTTTCAGACTAGAATGAGCTGTGTGTAGGAGGAGATACATGGCAAAAAGCACTTGAGTGCAATGTTTTAATTTAAAGACTCCAGGGGCTCTGTTAAGTTTCTATAACACAGATGATGGTATTTTCACAATCACTTTGTTATGTAATCCCTGGAGAAATAATTCACCTGAGGTGAAATTCACACCTTGTAGAGGGGGCCAAGGAGGGCTGGCAATAAACACATGTGCCTATACAAATACACCTATAGACACTAGCACCTACAGACACACAACCCCCACAGACACACGTGCACAAAGCCCAGTGTGCAGCAGCTCTGGGAAGTCTGGAGTGAGAGGATAACACTGGATGGGTCCCAGCTCCTGTTGCCCTCCCGGTGCTGGGTGAGGAGGAAGGATAGGGAGTGGATGAAACCTTTGCTTCGTTGGCTGTGCATGGCTTGCCCCAGGGCTGGCTCCCTTGCTGCGAAGGGCTGGAGCCTGTGGACTCCCCATCCCTGCAGGTGTTCAAAGCCAGGCTGGATGGGACTCTGAGCAATTTTGTGTAATGGAAGGTTCTCTGCCCAGGGCAGGGGCTTTGGAACTAGATGATGTTTAAAGTTCCTTCTAATCCAAGCCATTCTAGGATTCTGTGACCACAGCTCCAGGGCTGCAGTGGGCAGAGGGATTTGATGGCTCTGACTGTGGGCCCTGCAGCACTGTGGTGCTGTGTGTGCTTCTTGTGGCATGAACCAATCTGTTACCTCGTTGTGCTCTGAAGTTTCACATGTGTCCTGTCTGGTGTCTCCTCAGGAGTGTCCACAGCACCTGCTCTGTGGAGGCATAGCCTGTGCCTCCTGGAACAATTTCACCTTCTGGGAACAGTGGAGAGCCCACAGCACCTGCTCGTGGCTGATGCACTTTCACAGTGACTGCAGGCAGCCTGCAAACACAGCAGATCTGCACCCATCTTACCCATCCCCAGCACTGCAGGCTTTGGTGGCCCCTCTGTTACTGCAATGGGACATGCAGGTGCTGCTGTCGCCCTGGGTGGCACACAGGGGCATGGCTGCTTGATCTGAGATGTCACTGAGTGTTAGAAGTACAGAAACAACAGGCTGGACCCTGCATCATGTCACTCAGCCTGCAAGACAGCCAACATGGTGTTGGTGCTGTGTGGGTGAGGACTTCTCTGGTCAGCGTTCCCAGCTAACCCACAGCAAGCCTGGATGCTACCAGTGGTTCTTCACAGCCTCAGCCATCGCCAAACGGTGGGAGGGTTGGGGTTGACGATTTGTTTTATAAAAGGAAATGTATCTCTTTTTTTTTCCTGAGTTTGCTATAAAAAAATAAAGCCAGTTATATTTCTGGGCTATTTTGTTTTTAGTGCTTGCAAGATGTCCTGAGGGAGCTATTTTTTTAGAAAAATAGGGCGTTAAGTACCGTAATTTCCCTAACATAACAATTCCATATTTATTTCACTTTCTTTTTCTTTACACTCAGTGCCTTATAATAGCAGTGTTTTTCCTCATCTCCTCCTGTCTCTCTAGTCTGCTAACAGCCCAATTAGTGAGTGCCCAGAGCATGAAGCATTTCTGGCCTTGCTTCTGTTCCAGCCAGTCATTAACTAGGTGGAGAAGGTCTAACAAACACTGGAAAAAAAAGTAAATTTGTTTTTTAGAAGTTAGTTGAGTTTTACAGCATTGAAATAGAAAAGGTAATAAAAGAAGGGAAGGGGGGAGTAAACACGGTGCCAAAATACTAAGTCAATTAACTTCGGTGAAGGGCCAGGATTTTCTGGTGTAGCCTGGAGTCTGGAATTGCTCTCACCAGTAAAACACTTCCAGAAGGTCCAAAGAGCAACTATGTTGCTTTTTATTTTTTACTTTAATTTTTTTCCCACAAGGGTTTTGGTGTTCAGGTCTTAAACCCCAATCTTAACAAAGTTATTCTTCTGTCTTGCTGGACATCCCCGTATCTTGGATGCTTTATACTCCACTATTGGGATTTTTCTCCATGCTCTATTTGCTCCAAACTTATTTTCTGACTTTTAAAGAAAGTTCTTTGGCCTTAAGAGCATGAAATCAAAGGCTCAAGAGTCTCACAACCAGTGTTCCTAGTCAGTCTTCTGAGCCTTTATTTGGGTGCCCAGACAGTTCGTTGATGTGTGACCACCAACAGCACTTGAGCTCTGCAGCGCAGACTCACCATTTAGCAGGAAACAGTGCCAGATGAGGGGCAATGAAGGGACAGAGGAGAGCAGTCCCTGACTCTGAACACCACTAGGAGATACTGTCCCGAAGACAGAGGTGTGTGCAGTACTGCTGAGCGCACGGGGTGACCAGTCTGTAGAGCACCAACCTAACTGGACATGAACAAGAGAGTCTGGTTTTGGGAATATACAGAGTGGTGGAAACGCCAACCAAGCAAGTCAGCAAGCCCATTGCACTGGGCCTTTACAAACTCAGCAGTAGAAGTGGACCATTGTCCAGTTTGCAACTCGTTATCACGCAGGCAAGCTCTCATACAGAGAGATCTGAACGGAAACTTCCTAAGAAATTCATTGTTGGAGTCAATAATTACTTAACATGCAGCACCACAAAGAGACCGGCTTTGCTAAATTCACACTTTTCAAATGAAAGGTGGATCACTCTCCCTCATCGTAAACCCTCCCATCCCCGAGGTATATTCCCACCTGAACCTCCCAAAGCAGCAAAGCCCTCAAGTGCCCTGCCTTCAGCTATCCGACCTTTGAATGAGTAGATGGAATGGAGCCCAGAAGTAGAAAGACCTGTTTGCACTGATTATCCCAGGTGTCATTAGCAGGATTCTTTACAAACAACTCCCTCCTTTGAAGGGCAGACATCCCCTTGCCTGTGAAGAATAACTGCAAGCACTGGCTATCGGATTTATACTTCCTTTGCAGTGACCTCTCCAAAACGGGCACCTGTTTGAGCTAGATGCTCTCAGAAAAAAAAAAAAAGCTGAATTTTCTGTGTTGACCTGCCTCCTTTTCATTTTTTTCCCAATGGTTTTGACGAGATGGTCTGTGAAATAAAATTGAAAGGACTCTATTGTCAGAAAGATTCTGTGACCCAAAGGTGCTAAGCATCCTCTAAATGAATGCTTGAAGCCAAGTGAAGTAGCAATTGGGAAAGTCTTTAGCTGAAATTGGTATTTGGAAGCTCTGATATGAGTAAGCTGTGGAAATGCAATGGTGATAAGTGCATTTGTCAGGCAGCCCCTTTTGAAAAGCGCTAGTACACATGATTGCTGTTCAGAGAAACAGAGGTGGGTGTGATGTTCTGTAGCCTTCAGCTTTGCCCTTGGCACGGGATTATCCCCTGGGAAGGATACAGCATACATTAAGTTCCTCTTTGTAAAGGTAATGAGGAATAGTGTCTCTTGAAGTCTTGCTGAAAAGGCTATAAAATATATTGACATGTATTTTTTTCTTCTCTTATTACATCTTGGTTTATGTGAGAAATGAAACTCCTACAGAAGAAAGCCTAATGTTGGCTAAATGTTCCCACATAGTAGGGGAAGGAGGTGAAAGCATGAAGAGCAGCAAGTAAACATATACACATAATTCTTGCCAACTTAGAGCAGAATATAGAGTTATTTCCAAATACTGGAAAACTAATCCCAAATTTTCCTTTACTGTGTAACTTTTGCACTGTAGCGGGTTGACAAATGTATCTTCATTTCTCATTGTGGACTATACATTGGTCAGTGCTAAACCACAGAATCAGAGAATGTTCTGAGTTGGAAGGGACCCATAACGATCGAGTCCAGCTTCTGGCTCTGCACAGGACAACCCCAAGAGTCACACCCTGTGCCTGAGAGCATTGTCAAATTCTTCCTGAAGTCTGTCAGGATGGTGTTGTGACCACTTCCCTGTTTAGGTGTCCAGCCACCCTCTGGGTGAAGAACCTTTTCCTAATATCCAACCTAAACCTTCCCTGACACAACTTCATTCCATTCCCTCGGGTCCTGTCACTGGACACCACAGAGAAGAGATCAGGCTTCCCCTCATGAGGAAGATGTCGACTGCAGTGAGATCTCCCCTGAATCTCCTCCAGGCTGAAGAGACCGAGTGACATCAGCCTCTCCTCATGCAGCTTCCTCTCCAGTCCCTTCACCATCGATGATGTCCTCTGTTGGATGCTCTCTCACAGCTTTACATCCTCCCTACATTGTGGTGCCTAAAACTGCCCCCAGCACTCGAGGTGAGGCTGCCCTGGTGCAGAGCAGAGCGGGACAATCCCCTCCCTTGCCTGGCTGACAATGCTGTGCCTGATGCCCCTCAGGACAAGGTTGTCCCTCCAGGCTGCCAGGGCACTGCTGACTCATGTTCAACTTGCCATTGACCAGGAGTTCCAGGTCCCTTTCCATGGCAGTGCTTTCCAGCATTTCATTCCCAAAGAGACTGGCCTGTTATTCCGATCACTTAGAGCAATGCTGGTGTCATAATTTGTGTAGTAGCAATAATGTGGGTCACATCTGCACAAGTTTCTGCATTAGTTCAAGTTCAAGTATTGTCTGTGTCTCTGTATGACTGCAGTTTTAGCAAAATGCTCTGCACTACTACCTACAGCTTGGAAATGTGAACAGGGTCTGTTGGTGTAAGCACATTAGTGTGGCACACTTTACCTATCTAAAAAGAAACAAAGCCTTAGGCATGACTTTGCAAAATAGGTACACCATCTCAGTACTTACCAATATTATTCTATTAAATTAAGGAATGTGCTGCTGCCCTGTATCACACAGAGATGATTTAAGACAGGATTTGGTTCTTTCTTTGTAATATTTAGAGCTGAAGTAGAAAAAGACTGTGTAAGAATTTTTGAAAGAGTCATCTGGGGTTTTCTTGCAGGTGTAGTAAATGCAAGTTAGATTTTAATGGTACTTGATATATATTAAAAAAATGAAATATGGGCCAAAAAACACATTCAAATTTTGTACATTTCATAGTACTTATTTATTTAATATGATTATTTCTGCATCAGTCATATGACAGGAAAGTCAGTCCAGTGACCTGCTAACTTCTGTATGTGAGAAACATGAGAAAACCAAGGAAATTTACCTTCATGAGATGCATGAAAAACAGGGTCAAAAGACAGAAAGTGTTCTTACAGTGATCATTAAAAATTGCTAGATGATGTAACTTTGGGAAGAAATGTATGTGACAAAATTCCATAGGTCACTAACAAGGACTTTACGACAGGATTTCTCATAGGAAATGAAAATGGGAATGCTGAGGTGTGTTCAAGACCCAGTCTACAGTTGGAGGCAGACAATGTTAAGGAAAGGAAATAATTAACCATGAAAGGCACCAAGTGGTTTAATAATTGTTATTCCAAGAATGAAAGTATCAGTACAAATGGGACCGGAAGGGAAAGTTGGATAAACATAACTGGGGAATATGCTGTGTACTGAGCTGATGGGGCTACACACAGGAAAGATACATTTATTATTTGATTTGCTGGGTAAAAGAGAGATAATGCTGGCAAAGCACTGAAGCAAATCACCAGTAAGCAGGAATCTGGGATGAAATGTTCCCCTTACAGCATTTTGTAATGTATGTTCTTGTTCATGAACTATGGAATTTTGTTCTACATTCACTACTACATTCACTTCAGCTTTGTTCCCTGTGAGGCTGCAAAAGCTGCCTGTAGTGACGATCCCGGTCTGTGACATCTCTGCATTGGGCTGCAGCTCAGTGGCCGGAGAGTTCTCCTTTACAACTTAGGTTTGCAGCTGCTGCAACAGGCAGTCAGGAAAAAGGACTGTCTGCCCAGTCCTGGGTACGGGCAAGTGCTACTATAGAGGAAGGAAATTATTTTGTTCAAAGGGGAAGTGAAACTAGGCTTAGCTTGAAATAAATTTAGATGAATTTCAAACTAAATTTAGAAATTAAATTTTGCTACCTGGAAACTGGGTGGTAAGTAACAGATTTCTTTGTGAGGTAATTAACTGTCCTTTTTAGGGAGGTTTTTCTGCTTCTGGATCTGGCTAATGGGGCAGTGTAGAGCTGCATGAAAATTTAGAAAAGACCATGAAGCAGATGGAACTTTCCAAACCTCTGCAACATTTCCTATTCTACTGAATTTTCAGTTCCATTTTTCTGTCTTATTTTTTTCATAAATGTCTTATTTTATCTGAAGAGTCATTATGGTGCTGGACTTTCCAGTAGGTACTGAAACTGTGACAGATGGGCTGAATGCCACGTCTTTAGAAAAGCTCCAGCATCCTGACTTTGTGTAACTGAATGGTGCAGAAAGTCCTTCACTGTCTTGAGCCAGCTCGGTTGAGCAATTGCTCTTCATCCTGTACCTCACCTCATGCCATCCCAGGCAGCCAAGGAACCCGTGTTCAGCAGCTGAAACTGCTCAGTGACAAGGATTTACTGAACAATCCAGAGAGCTTAGTGAGAGAGGTGCATGTCAAGGGAGTTTCTTTAGCATTGTTTGCGGGTTGTTTTGGGAAAGTCATTTCAGGCTCTCCTATTTCATTAGAATTCTCCTTTTCTCCCCTTTGGCTCCCTCCACTTTCCCTGTTTTAATTTTTACTGCTCCTTTTTGTTGTCATTAGTAAGGAAGGAACTGTGTCCTGGTTTTAAGTTTGGACTTGGTTTAATGGTATATTCATCAGCCACCCATTGGTGAAACTATAGTCCAGGGTTCAACTGCATAGAGTGTGAGCTCTGCTGACTTCAGTGGCATTTCTCTGATTTCAGTCTCTGAGGACCTCCCTCTAATTCCATTGAGCAAAAGCTAACACATGCAAAGCTGGGGTTTTTTTCTTTTTCTTTTTTTTTAAAACAAAACCCCTTGCTGGCAAAGTGCATCTGTTGAACCAGCACTGGAAAAATGCAGTTATTGTGGACTTGGTCTCATAGTAACAGCAACAATAAGGCTGTGGTAAGAGCTTTGGGTTCACTGGCAACGTTGAAAACACAAGGAGCACATCCTGTGGTCGAAGGAGCTCTGTACCTCCATCAGCACCCAGGTCCAGCAGCACTGCTGGTAAGGACTGCTCGCCCTCGGCAGAGGTGGGTGGCGGAGCTGTGGGATGCAGATGTGTGTCTGGCCTGGGCGAGGGTGAGGAGCTCTGGCCCGCGAGCAGACGGAGATAGTGCTGAACAATGCGACTGGCAGCGGCGGCCGCTCCTCGCAGAGGCTCTCACAATGCAGCCCCGCCGCCCCAGCGACACGCATTGTTCTCCTTGGTCGAGGACTCTGTTCAATTAGCCAGCAAGAATCCTCTCCCCTGTTCCAGCCGGCTCGACGCTATCACACTGGTCCTTGGGTAACCACAGCGGTCTGACACAGCGCAGCTCCGGTGGCGAGCTGCGCTGCACTTTTATGTGGGCCCCTTGGAAACGGCCCGGGGACATCTGGTCTGAATCTCCCTCCCATTCACATCCACATCCCTTGTCACTTCCCGAGAGACTATAAACAACTCCTGGGGCTGATACTGCATGCAAGGCTGGACATTGTGGACTGGCTTGTCCCATCCCTCAGTGGCTGGTGCAGATGGCAGCGAGCGTGCTTCTCCAGCGAGGCGCGGGCCGTGGAGGGCAGCCAAGGGAGTGCATTGTTCCTCTCTGCAGGGCTTTGATAGATGTCTCCTCTTCCTTTCCACTCTGGTGGCAGGAGGAACCAGCCTGTGATTTCTCGTGCAGACATAATATCAGGTTTGGGGACCGCTGTTGCTGCTTTAGGTCCAATTCACCCAGCAGGATCCCGATTGATGCTGTGGCAGATAATGCTTCTCCATACAGCTTTTAGTATGGGAGAGGCCCTGTCAGACGTAGATAGACAGGACAGATACAGGGCTTGCCTTTCTCAAAGCAATCCATCACACTTTTAGTTGCCTATCCTTCTGTGACAGGCTGCCACATTTGTTAAAGAAAACCTAGAAGAGAATGTGTTAACTCTTCCCCTCCTACTTCTTGTGGTTTTGTGGGAAGACTGAAGGAAAGCTAGGTCAGAGAAGCACATTGTTTAACATTTGTATTAGGATACTGGCTTCTGCTGTAATGCTGTCAGCCCTGTAGCTGGAGGATCTCACATTTCCTGGATGTGAAACAGCATCTAAGCATTACAAAACTTGGCTTGTCACCTCTTCCCTTTTCCTCTTGCTCCATCCCCCATGGGTTGCAGTAAAAGCGGATGAGAAAGAGATGGCATGACCGGGAAATCTTCTAACAAGAGAGAAAAAGGCCACTGAGGCCAGGGCAGGTTGTATTCTGGTGCCAGCAAAATCTGTCCCAGCAAGGAGAGACATGCTGGATTCTGGGGAGGAGAAGGACAGGACCCAGCAGGAAGGCAGGGAAGAGAACAAAATGCCAGTTCTGATTCCATGCTTACCCTTCAGGAGCAGGGAGCTGGCACACCTGACAACAGAGCTGAACATGAACAAGAAGGGCTACTGAAAGTCATCAGATTTGTTGTCCTTTCTCCCTTCCAAATGCAGTTTCACCCCCCCGAGACTTCATCCTGAGTGTCAACTGCTCAAAACCATTGCTCTGCTCCATTACATAGACTGCTCCTGAGGTCTCCTCTGGGTGATGTTTTTCTGATGTTAGAGCACTGCTAGTGCTTCACTTGTTTGTTAGTCAAACAATGCTTTCCTCCTCCACAGCTAACATTCTGAGGTGCAGGTACAAAATCCATTGTCTTGAGGAAGACCTCCCAGACTGAAAACTTTTTTGGTCAGACTTATGGAGCATGAGAAATCATCCTTACAAGAGTGATGAGGGCTGCTGCCACAGGGCTTCCCTCACCCCCATCCTCATTCCCCAGCAACTTCTCTGTGCCTTGAAAACAAAGAAATGTTTAGTAAACTTAGAGGAAATAATTCAGCAAGTTCTATGCAGAGAGATGAAGGCTCAGGGCTTTTTAGTGAATAAAGTGCAATTCATTTGAGCTTTGGTTCTGGCCAAGGAGAAACTGTGCTGTTGTGAAGAGTGTGGTCAGGCGAGGTCAGATTAATGTCATTCAAAAGCAGCATGGGGATGTTATACCCTCAGTGTCTGGCATGTGGATAAATTGTGTCACCAGTTTAATCTTCGTAATAAGTACACATTTGTTCTCAAAAAAGATCAGTGGCTGGCTGGTGGCATGGCAACAGCCCATGACACTGCCATATAGGAGACTTGGGTTTGGGGGAGGTGAAGGGGAATGTTGCCTCTAGGAAATTAAAAATTAGAACTACAGCCTGCTTAGCAAATGTCTGACTACGCCCTTGTACTGTACCACAGTGCATCACAAGGAAAGAGTTCTTACTTAAATGTCAAATAGCAACTTCTTTTTCCTGATGGGTTTTATAGGTCAATGGAAAAAATCCAGCAGCTAGAAGACTTTTTTTTTGTCGAATCTTTTTTTTTTTTGTTGAAACCATTTGGCTTTATGGGAAGATACTTTGTGCAGTGATTCTTCTGAAAAAAACAGAAGGTGTTTCCACTTAATGCTGGATTTATGTACATAGCTTATCATCAGAAAAGAAGTCTGAAGAGAGAGGACACATTCGGGATATGAACTCTGCTTTGCTGGATGAATGGAGATGCTGGTAATGCCCCTCTTAATCTACTCATGACAAGTGCTGTCTTTTGATTAAAACATTTCTTCCCTAGTTTTTACTTATGCCACTTATCTTCTTTCTCAGCCCCTGTATTGCTAGATGGCACAAGTGCTTCTCATCCCCTCCTGTAAGATGCTCTCCAGTTTTCCTCTCATTCTAGTAGCCTTCCTCCTCAGCATGCACTAACCCAGCACAAGTCCTGGGCACACTGGCCTATGTCCACCCCAGAAGGCTAAACAGATCAAGGGATTATGCTAAATATAGCCACACATGACTTACTGTCCTAGTGGCTTTTGGCTGTATTAATTATCACTCTCCCAGGCAACACTTGGACTTGGTTTTGGAACTAGCAAAGGCTGGGGACCATTCCTAAAAGTCTGTTTGAGCTTGTCTCTTTGAGAAGGTGGGAGGGTTTAGAGATTTAGACAAGCTCTGTGCTGCATGGCCTACAAGCCAGACGGTACCCCCCAGCATGCTTTCTTTTAGTAGCACACACAGAAGCTTGGTGACCAAAACTGGTCAGGGTCTTCTTGATGAGGTCCTGCTTGTGCCTGGCATTTATTGATTTCAGGAATACTTTCCTTCCTGTAGTGGAAATACCTAGGTGACATTTACCTTTTCCAGTGGGCAGGCTACATTGCTGGATACATGGCTAACACAAGTTCCTACTTCTGATTTCTTAAGTGCATACCCTTTTACCTTAAATAGCAAAATTTCCTTCCATGTTTCTTGTTTCTAAAGATTATTTGGCTTTTCTTAGGTAAAATTCTACTGCTTGTCGGTATGGACAAAGATGCCCAACCTCAGTCATCAGAAAGTTTCATTAGGCACTCCTTTGTGTCAGAATTGTTAAAGATATAAAAAGGATTGATACTGACTCTTTCGAAACTCTGCTAGTGATTTTCTTCCTTTCAGCTCAACCCACTGTCACCTCCCTTTTAGCCAATTCCTTAACTACTTTGCAATCCTTATCTTAATCCTCACTTTTTCTACTTGAACTAATAGTTTCCATTTGGCACTGTACCAAATGCTTTGTTCTAGTCCATATAAATGACATCTTCCCATAGTTCCTTTGTCTGTAAAATCAGATAAGAGCATTATGGTAGACAGGCAGAAGCTGCCTTTGTTAGGGTTATGTTGCATTTTCTTCCAGTTTTAGTTTGTTTCTATGTTTTAAGTTCCTTCCCTCAAAAAACTTCCAAACCAGAGATTTACTCCATAGAGCCTGGAATATATTTATAGCACACATAACCTGTTTTTTTAGCCTGCATGCAGACAGCTTTCAACCCAGGTTGTCTCAAATTAGAGGCAATGAAAATCTGCTCTTCAGGTCCCACCCCAGCACTACTAAAGCCAGGATATTGATTTCCATGTACCTGAAGCATATCTCGTTACTTCTATTCAGCTTGCAAGCTCATTGCAGAATGAATTTTGGTCTGCGTTTCCAGCTTGACAGTTCTTCCCAGGGACACAAGAAGAGCCTGTTGTCCTGTGAGTCAACATCCAGAGCTAGTGATGGGAAGCCCAGAATACCACCCACTAATCACTTCTGCACCTGATTATACTTTCTAAGTCAGGCAAAGCAAATTAGACTGTCAATATTTGTATTTTCCCTTGGACTGTCCGTGGAGCAGACCACAGCAAATGCAGGGAGATGGGGAGGCACACACATGTGCCAGCAAGCCACCAACACAACCTGGCACTGGTGAGTCTGTAGAACCAGTGCCACCTTTTTTATGGGCACATCTTTATGGGCACATCGACATAAGGAACCCTGAACTGGCTTCTAATTTATTTCTTTGGATCAAGTTCAGTTTAATGACAAAGCACAGGTAGTATGTGGGTTTGGTGGGATATGTCTGCCTGCACCACCATCCTAGCTTCAGGCACAATGTACGTATCTGCTTTTGGCATGAAGGATGTAAAAATTATTGTGGTTCAAAAAATGTGATCTAACAAATGTCACTGCAAATTTAAGCAACCACAGTGGAAAAGAAGCAAACCTATTCCATGATTATTACGTGCCTCTAACAGCTGTCTCCAGCAATGAAGAGAAGATTCCCTGTGGGTAGATGAAGTTTACACTCAGGAGTTAAGAACACTAATTAAAACTCTGTAAGTATGCTCATTATTTTTCAGTTTCTGAGCTGAGGAGACATGTGCTGCCAATAATGACTAAACTAATACTACTTCAGTTACCTCTCTGTTTTCTCTCTTCTGAAGAGACTGGGGTACAAAAGGCGTGCTAAGCCAGTTTCCCTTGTACTGTTTATTATCCTTTTTATTGCCTTGCTTCTTTTCATTTTTAATTATGAAAACAGGATTCCTTCCAGCTAAGGGTCTCTGAACCAGGGGAGAGAGTGGGGATGTGTGCAGATCCCTTCTGCGCCATCTGAAAAGTCTACAAAGGAAAACAAGTTTGTGGGTGCTACACAGTGATGTCCCTATGTGAAATTTCTAAAAGGTTCTGCTCCTCCTCTAAAACCTTCTAGGGGTTCTCAGGCTGAAAAGGGACTGTGAACTCTAGCTCAAGAGTAAGGCTTTGTTCACAGAGCTCTCAGCTCCTTTCTGTGTGCTTATTTATTTATACAATCTCCCTTATCTTTTCTTGTGTGCCTTGCCATTTCCTTAAGCTCACATCTCTGCTTCTTGACCTATTCAACTTCTTTCTTTCATGACGTCAGTGCATTTTCACATTCTCCTTCAGCGTCCAACTTTTCTCCTGCTCGCTTTTGGAGTGATTTCCTGTGTGTGTGTGTGTCCTGTTTTGGTTTCAAGAAGGAAAGGACATCCGAGTCATGGATGGTTTTAATAGTTGGTGCAGAGGCACTGGGGAGAAGGGCTTGGAACCCACATCAAAGGTCCTGAGCCCCAAAGGAGCCTCCTGCTCTGAGCCACTGCTCTCCTGCAGCAGTCAGTGCCATCCCATCTCCACTGTGTGGATATTTGTGATGTTGTGCCCGTGTGAGCACATATGTCATACACACTTAGGTCTCAGATGTGGGACAGGGAAAGCCCTGAGCTGGCCCCTCACCTTGCAGCACCTGCATCTCGTGAGTCTGTGGAGCACCAGTGCCCTGCTCCAGGCTGGGGCAGCAGACCAGGAGGGATGCTGTGGCTCCCTGCTGCATCTGAGGGGTCTGAAAGGGCTGCAGCCCATGTCTACTGAGTGACCACATGTATCTTTTACATGGCCCCAAGAGGCTGGATGCCCACTCCCAGTCACTTGGGCTGCTGCGAGGAGACTGATGCTCCTGGGTGAGCCTTGGTTCATAAGGCATTTGGAGGAGCCAGGCATTTTATAGACATGCTGTATTGAAATGTGAAAGACAAGCACGCATCTTGATTTTAATTATTTAAACTCACCTTGACAGACAGCAGGATTTTGACTTCTCACCTCATACCATGTGCTTCATAGTATGTAGAAAAATCTTGACTGTCCTTCCAGATGGCATGCAACTCCCTTTCCCCAAATAAAGTCCAGCAGCATTAATATTTTAGTACTTAATTTTTCTTTTAGCAATTTAGGTCTGCCATGCAAACTGCTCTCTTTGATCACTTGGAAAAAAATACTGATAAAATAAATTAAAGGAGAAGTCTTGACTTAAGTTTAAAAACAACTTCCTTCTCATTAGGCTTTCCACGGGAACCATGTATCATATTTATTTAAGAGTCGAAGAAAATATTTAGCCTATTCACAAAGGTTAAATAATCAGCTGATAAGATTTGTAGCTAAAGTATGTTTAAATGTACTCATTAAACATAGTATGTGTTAGGCAATTTTTCAAAAGCTCTGCTGCTACATGTAAACCATTAGGAAGTGGAAAAGAAAAAGTCAAAAGGAACGAAAGCATTCCTTGTGAACAAATACAGTTGTGCATTGTATAGACTGCAGCTAGCGAGAGTCAAAAAGTCAGAATAACAAGACCCAGAAGAAGGCTATAATGATACAATTTATTCTTCAGAGAAACCAAGAGAACTAACCCCAGCATTTTGCTCTAAAAAAAGGACTACATGTTTTAGCTCACCTTGTAATTTATGTCTATAATAATTGGAGAGGGATGGCTAAATGCAACTTATAAAAGGCTCAAAGCCTGTGGAAACAAACATTTCTTGCTGAGCTGAATTTATTTTCCAGCTCTGTCAGAGAAAGTATTTTTTGTCTGATTGGTTTTACTGGTGCACAGAACGATTCCATGCTAGGTTTGGGTAAAAGTAAAAAGTTACTTTTGTTTTATAAATAAAAAGATGGCCTTTTAGAAACGGACTTTTTGGGGTTTGTTTTCTATAATATTTTCCCTCTGATTTGAAGTTCCACTTTAAGCAGAAGCCAAAAATATCAATTACCTTATCTGAAAGCATGGGACAAAAAAAGATATCTTTTTGCTTAAACAAACCTTTTCCTTTGAAGATTCCCAGCGTGGTCTTTGAGATGATGTGAATGACATCTCTGGGCAAACAAGACACTTTTTTTATACAGACTGCAAGCTTGAGAACTGAGATCATGAGAGGGAGCAGATGACATCTGGGGGTTCTGTATTAAAGATTGGATTCTGCCGCTTTTATTCACAAGTGGTCTTGCTCTTTGAGTGATCCTGCTCATTCCTTTGGGACTATGCCTGATACTGGGCCATAAATTGCAGTGGGACCAAGAGTTAGGCTGCTGCTTGGTAGGTGTGTGGCAGGATTTAGAGACAGAACATTGTCGTAAGAATTAAGGGATCAATGATATATAAAGAAAACAAGTACTTGATCTGCTCTTTATGCTCCAGTTTGGGACTTAATGTGGAGTTGCCTATTTTTCTGTTTTGGGGCAGATATGAGAGAGAAACAGCTCTGAGAGATCAGGGCTTTCTCTTTTGGAAAAGACTTATGCCAGACCCTTTTTTCCTTTCTCCTTTTTTTTGGTCATGCAAACAGCTGCATTTCACAAATACAGTGCACTTCTGGTCTTATGGTAAGAATATGCATGAGCAATAGGTTATGTGTGAGGTGTCATTGCCAGGGACACTATGACCAGACATGTGCTGAGGCATGGAAACCAGTTGCTCTCTCTCACCTGTGTCAAGTGCTGGGAGATACCTGCTTTTTTTGTTTTTGCTGTTTGATGCTGTTTGATTCATGTCTCTCACAGGCTCAGGGTTTTTGGAAGAAAAGATTATATGGAGTGGGCTGTGGCCTTGGTGCAGCATAAAAAGACAGTCCCAGAATGGAGGCACATGGACACCACTGTGGCAAGGCTCTGTTAATAGTACCTGGAAAGAATTAATAAACCTGTCCTGAGAAAATTTTAACTCTATCCAGAGTGGGGTGACACATGCAGGCAGCATGGGTGATCATTGTTAAACCTCTGCAATGCTGTTGTGTCTGTTTTTGCTTACTGCAGGAGGGAGGAGGAACTCCTGGATCACCTTTGTCCATGAGCCTGGCAAGATAACATCATCTAGCATAGCACAGTTCAATGACCCCTTTTATTGCCTGGCTGGGGAGGTGCATGTGGACTTTTTGTTAAGAGCAAAAGCATTTCTTCAACTCATGGGTTTTGTTTGTTTTTGAAAATCATTATTTGTCAGCCTTGGTGACCTTTTTTTTCAACATTGCACCAGTGTTGTGACATTACTCTGAAAATCATTTGGAAAAGCTGAAGGAACAAGTGCTGCCTGTGCCTGTACTCTGAGACAAATGCTCCTCATGTATTTCACCACCACTTGTGGGCCCTCTGCAGAGAAAAAGAGTTAATCTGGAGGTTTCAAAATATTTTACAGCACAGGAATCACCATGGTAAACTGACTGTCCCATGAACCTGCCTCATCACCCAGCCTTTAGTGACCTTCAGACCCACTCTGCTTCACAGGTCATAAATGCTTAAGTACCCTGGCAGCTCTAGAGCATTGGAAGGTCCTCAACATACTCAAGGCAAAATAACAAGGAATTATATATACACAATATGCACACACAAATAAACAACGTTTTAAATACCAAGTATAGATCACAGGTTTGTAAAACTGGGGTTAGAACTCAAATGGTTGATGTGAAAGGGGCTATGCCTAATATTAATCTAATTGCCATGTGTTGCCTGAGAAAATGTGTTGCCTGAAAGAATGACTTGGATTTGGCTCTGCACAAAATTTTGTCTTTCAATCAGAAGATTAAAAGGTTTTCTTAACCATAAACTGCGTTTTTCAGTGCAGCCAAGCTATTAGGTTTTCAGGAGTTCAGGTTTATGTCAAAGACTCAAACACCTCAGTAAAAAGCAGAAACATTGCAAAAAAAGTCCAGTTTTGTTAAAGACAATTTTTCACTGGTAAAAAGGCTAGACAAAAATCTCCATACAGCCTTACACTATGTATAGGCTATGATATGGTGTAAGACATTTAAATGTTGTTATTTCACTGACACCACTCTACTGATTGCTGTTTCATGGACACCTACCACAGAGAAAGAAAACTATTTAGAATTACTTTCTGTCCAAGCTCTTTGGACAGGCCCAGTGAGACACCTGAACACATGCTTAGCTTCTTGGCACTGGAGCAGTGTCATTGACTTTAGTGGTGTTGCTCATGTGCTTAGGCTTAAGTGTGTGCTGGAAAACAAGAGATTAGAGTGACTGAGTTCAGAACTGCAGCAATGAAAAGCCCCCTGTGTTTGCAGTCAAAGCTGAAGTGGAGCACAGGGCTGAAACAATACTACTAGGAAGAAGTTGGCTTTTTATTTAATCTACTTTTTTCACCTAGCTTTTGAGGTGACACTCTTGCCATCACTGGCATGCATGACAAAGGCAGCCTCCTAAACCTACAAAATTTCAGTGTACATTTCAGAGAAAGTGAAGTGTTAAACCAGAATTTACAGTGAATATCCCTCCTCCCTCTCCCCCACTTTCTCCTCTGTTCCTTTTGACATCTGAGAAGACCAACCACAACTGCATACCATTTATAGATTTGCCTGATTAAAAACAGTTTTCCCTATAGGTCATATCATGTAGAAGACACAAGGTTTTTGTCAAGAGACCCGCTACTGGCAGAAAATGTTTTGCTGCTATTGCTAGTAAGAAATTAGTAACTAGATCTATGTCCTGTTTTTTATGCCAGCTTCATAATTATACTATTTCAGTGGTAAGCCAGATATTTGGGCCAAGGGTAATTTAGAAATTCTAGATCTCTATTCAGTTTTGCTTTTTATGTTCATCTTTAGTGCAGCTATGTCTCCTTGCAACATATAATCTTCCTGCATTTTCCTCCCTTACTGTGGTTTCTGTGACCCACGGTCACAATATAACAAATGCATTTTATTCAGCACAGCTTTGTGAAACCATAGGAAACAATTACTGGTTTTAAAGAGAATTATTTTCTTGTTCTTTATGTCTCTGTCCTCAGATAATTATGCACAGCTCACACTGTGCTGTATGACTGTTGGGGCAGGGTTTGTCCCTTCAGTTCAGAAATGCTTTTGCTTTCCTGCCATTTCTGTCATTTCAAGAGCTCTGTGGAGCCTGTTTGACTTTCTTGAATGCAGTTTTTTTATAACCTATGAGACTGTGGTTGGCTGGGCTATCCTTCTGGTGTGGTAATGGTCTCTGCAGTCTTTACTTGGACTGTGATTACACAAAGTATATATTTGTCTTTTTCAGCTTATATATGCTGTGAACGTCCTGAGCTAATGGTATCTCTGAGATGTGGTTTTTGGGGCACTAGTGTGTCCATTATGCTGTGTTTGCTTTCTACAATGAAACATGCAGCCAAAAACACAACTTACCTCTTTACTTCAGCACATGCTTTCCCCTCTTGGCTCTCATGTCCTTGTTCCTTTGCTTATGCTCTATGGGTTTTGTTTGTTTGTTTGTTTTATGTTCTTTGAACCTCTGGAAAACAGACTCTGACAAGTCTTGGTTTCAGCTGAAGGCCTTCCAAACCTTATGGATTTCAGATGAATCATTTCTCCCATTGTCTATGATACACTGAAGATACATTCATTGTTGACCAGATTTCTTTGTAGCCTACCTGGAAGCCCCAGCTCCCACCAGCTCAAATGTGTCACCACAGCCAAACACCATAACCACTTCCCCCACTGAAAAATATTTTTATTCTTGGAGGCGCCAAGTAACTACCTTGAGCCTTCTCATTTTTAGTTGTCTTTCTGTTTCTGTTGGGCAAGATAGTCCTGGTGAAGTATGCATAGCACTGTACAAATAGTCATGAATGTATAGTATTCCAGGGTGATAAGCATGAGAAAATAAAAACTCAAATCAGGTCATATGTGTCCCCATCCTTCTGCAGAGAATCATGGCTTGGGCGCACACCTCCTTGAACCATAGCTCAACATCAGGGCAGGCCGTGCCTCCTCCCCTGACAGATGTTTTCTATTTCTGGAGTCTCAACATTATGGCTTTTTTGATTGTCTTTTCACATCCAGATTTAGTTTTTGTTCCAGATAAAACATAACTAACCATTTTCATAAGTTATTTAGTGTCACTGATGGGATGCCTCCACTTGTGGGGGCATGTGTGTCCATGAATGTGTATGAGTGTGTAACTGTAGGGTTTCTATCAGGAGTGTGCTTGGCACATGGGCATGGAATAAATCTTGAAGTAATTTTCACTACAGGAACTGGTGAATGAATTACTTCCTCTTTTCTGTAGCTAAATGCATACGCAAAGTATATTTGACAAACTGGTCCTGAAATATACCTCCTAGTAAATATTTCTATTTGCCTCTTATTTCTCCTGCCATGCAAATGGTCCCAGGATTTCCACACTCACAACACGGGGACACCAAAACCAGAGACATCTGGGAATAAAATCTTTAGCAGTTTTCTGTTGCACCCTCTCCATCACAGCCCCCAGCTTCTCCAGCTTTACACTTCTTTTCTTCTTTCAAGCAATGGGGTCAATAGTTTCTTGCCCTTTCTGCAAATTAATCTCTTTACTGGGATTCAGTATCATTTCCCTGTCTTCCACAGTCATCTGAGCTAGCAGATAGTCACACAGTGAATTATCTTCACCTGAGGTGGGCTCTACAGAGTTGAACATCAGTCTCTGGACCTCACTCCTCATGGAGGAAGAGGCATTGAGACCACACAGAGTGGTCTTCTTGGCAGGACTTCTGCAGAGTCTGGCCCAGGAAGGTCTGTACTTACTAGAAATGTTTGCTCAGAAGATATCATCACTCCAGGTCTGGGGAAGATTTTTCAAATAACCTGGGATATTGTCTATAGACTGAACTTCTGGGGTGTTGCCCACCACCAGGTTATTGCTTCTGTTTATACATTTTATTCTTCTGGCTCCTAACTAACAGACAATAAAGTCTACTGTGCACTATCTGCTGCCTACAGGTTTCCATTTGCAGCGTGCTCCTTTTGCTCTTAAGTACCTGGTGTCAGTATTTTGGCATGTATCCCTTCCCGAGAGGTGGGCTGGTGGAGGGGAACCAAACCACTACTTTTTCAGCTATACATTTCTTGGTTTACATGCCCTGCCTTTATATCAGCCTTGAATTATTTATTCAGGCCTTAGCTTAGATTCTCAATGGCTGATTTCCTTTTCCAGAATAACTGCAGTGCTTTAGATAGCAACAAGACCCAATGCACATAAGAACTCTTTCTCTTTCATACAGTCAGGATGATAGTGGACAGTTTGTTTAACTTTTGCTGTAGAAAGCTGTTAACATGAGGGATATTCTGGCAGAGGTAAGCAGGAGGGGATTCCATCCCTTTAATTCCATGGCATTTTAGGATAAATTTGATATCTCAGCAGAAAAACCATTATATGTGTACTCATAAGCATTGAGTCATTGACAAGACAGGAATCAGTAAAGATCTGACTACTCTGTTACAGCCTGAAATTCTTTTCTCACAGAGGAATTTCTGTCAGAGATGTAAGTAAAGATATTTATCTGAACATTTTTTTATTTTTAATGCCATTTAAGCTGCAATCCTTTGGACTAGTTTTATCCCCTCCAGGGTCAGAGCTCTGTTCCAGCATCAGAAAAAATGATAGTTTGTAATATGCAAAAGCTGTGCTATATGTGCTGGCTACAAAGTTGGGGATATAGTGTGTTCCAAGGAAACACTTAGCTTCTAAATTTTTGCCACTTCTGGAGAATTTGTGGAGGCTGAGTTGGGAAACTGGCTGAACCATTAACTGATATCTAAGCTCAGATGATGTGTTGCAGGGAGGTTTATGCTTTCAGTATGTCATTTCTCATTAGTCTTAGTTTTTTGCTGTTGTTCTTTCTTATCATCCTAATTTTTTCTGAACTTCCCCACATATCACTAAGGCAAGCAGAGTTAAGCATCAGATTTGACCTGAGCAGCTCTGCTCTGCCTTTTCAACTCATGACTGATCAAACCAAATCTGCAGTCTCTGGCACAGACCACAAAGGCTGGCTGGGATCTGAGGAGCTGCAGTAAGTATTGTCAAGTGTTTGCCCAACCCCTGTGATTTTACTCCTCCCCTTCTCATAAGGACATGTATCCTGAGATCAAAGACCCTTCAGCATTTTTATGGGAAGTCAGCTGGAGGCATGTAGGCTGATTTGGAATACTGTGAAAGCTCTGGACACTTTGTGGAGAACAGGTTATCTGCCTCTGCAAAAATGTGTCTGTCTGATGAATCCTTCTCCCCTTCTTCAATTTTTCAAGGATCTCCGCTTGATATAGGACTGTTTTTTCAACAAGACTATGGTAAGGTTTCTCTGATAGCATCATAAGGCTGCAACATGGAAAGAGCCAAATTAGGAGAAGGAATGAGAAAGCACATCACTGCTAAAAGGCACAGCTGTGTTGCTGTGTCCTCCTTACCCTCCCTCTCTGTCACAGCTTCCAGCAGGAACTGGTGGTGCTTCTTCATGTCTTGGAAAGTGCAGCCGACTGCTCTGGTAAGAGCGTCTTTGCTCCTGAGTGTGACCGAGCCACTGGCCATGTTCCATGGAGGTGACAGTGGGCACTGGGGCTGGCATCCCACGGGGGCTGCACCCAGGGTTAGGGAATGATACAGTGGGCTCGTTCAAAGGGAGGGAAAGGAAAACCAAGACAGACCATGGCCTGTCCCAGCATGGAGTTTGGCTGCTGCACTGTAACCTCAGCGTTGCTCAACTCCAGGGACGGTTTCAGTGTCTGCTTCAGGCGAACTGCAGCAGTTACAGACGGAGCCATAAATTGAGGCTGCTTCAAGCACAGCTACAGCACACTGTATTCCTCCTGTAATCCTCCCAGATGTCTTTCAAACCCCAGGAAATTCAGTGAAAGAATTTATGACTATTATTCCCAGTTATTTTACTATAAAGGAAAAAAATCTCAACCCCAAACCAAACTTACATCTAAGATGGTTGTTTTTATAGGTACCACCATATGGCTGAACTGCATTTTGCCTCACTGAGCAGTGTTTTTTTCCTTCTCTTTTTTTTCTTTTTTTTTTTTTTTTTTCTTTTTTCAGTGGGCAGGAATGAACTGCAGTGTAAATTACCTTCTTGTCTGCTCAGGGGACCAGCAAAAATTTGATTGCTTCACAGAAGTAATTTTCTTGCAGAGGTAGAGTGGAGCTGTAGCCAGTAAATTTGAGAATACCCTAGGGGTGGTCCTTTAAGCCAGATATGGATGTAACATGGTGGACACTCACACAAGATTCACTGTATTCTTACTGCTAGATAAAAATTGTAATGAAAATGAAAAAACTACCCAAATCGTGTGAAATTTTCAGTGGGAACCAAGACTCTGCTGACCTGTTTGTGCAAACACAGACTTGGGGAACTGTCATTGGGAACTGCTGCCCTTGCCCTGTGGTGGGTGTCTTGGGGCAGAGCAGCAAGTGGTGGCTTTCTGGTGAAATGTGGGGGTTGGGCCCTGAAGTTTGACATGTGATAAGCATAGGCACTGCTGGACAACAGGTCAGAGATGACATCTGAGCTAGAATAGATCTTCTTCAGCTCAGATAGATGTTAGGAGGTCATGGCAGAGTGCTGAAAAGGGCTGCCTGTCCTCGTGGTTGGTGCTGCCTGTGCTTGCATGTGGCCTTAAACCCTTGCTAGTGTGGTGCATCTTCCGTCCATCCCCTTCCTGAGCCTCCCTCCTGTCCTCTCCCTGTCTTCATGTCCTTATGTTTAGATCAGCTGTCAGCTGCCATTTTGTAAAGAAAAGCAGCTCTCAGAGCTTTGGTACTGATAACGCAGTGTGGGCTGCGATGAAGTAATTTCCTTTCGTATTTATTTTTATTTTTTGGCGGAATTATTTTTAATGCTTGCAGCTTTGTGCATTCAATAACCTCTATATTGCTTTTCCAGTGTATTCTTTTAACTCTTTCTTCTCATCCTGTCTCTGTGTGTTCATTTTTTACAATGTGCTTAAACAACATTGACTTAACCCACGTGCCCCTGGGGAGAGGATTCTGCAGAGCCTTCTCTCTCTGCTCCAAAGCATGGCTGCAAATGCAGCTGGTCCTGCTCTTTGTGGAAAACACATCCTGCTATCCTCAGCAGCAGAAATTTAACCAGATACTTCACCCCAATCATAATGGGTTATTTATTGGCCACAGAGAAAGGGTTATTTTCTGGGACTCCAGATAAGGCTGGGGCCAGGAAACAGCTTGTAGTTGTCTCTGCAAATTCATCTAGTCTCTACCATAGTGTTTTGCTATTTCCTCCCTTGTTATCTTCAGAGCAGAGGCTGTCAGGAAGGGGCAGGCTGGCGAGGGCAGCTCAGCCTCCCTGAAATGGACTTTTCCCACATCCTCACAATCTTGTGAGGACAGCAAGCCAGGCTCTGGCAGCCCCTCTGTCCCTCTCTGACAACACATGAAGAAAGTTGTCCTGTTTTCCCCACTCAGCCAAGAGAGCTCTAAGAGCTTTCTAATCAGCTCACTGTCAGCCTGTTTCCTCTCATCATTTAAAATGAGACCGTGCTAAGTTTACAGCTGCCAAAGCTTTTTCTTGGATTCAAAACATCGAGTGTTTGAGAGGCAGGTTGTAGCTGCCAGGGCAGATTGCTAAGGAGGTGGCACTCAGGGGAAGATGGGCCTTTTCCTCTTGTCAAAAATACTCTAAGTGGATGAGAAATCATCACCCTGGCTAACAGGGTTTTACTTGCAATTGTTCTCTTTGAAAACTGACTGCTTATTTTGCTCCCCATGGTCAGATGTGTACCTTTGTAAGTGAGATGACCTAAAAATCTGTTCAAACAGGTGAAGTTCCCACAGGATGTGAGTGGTGTTGAGCTTTTAGTTTTATTCATGCATATGCAGGACACTGCAGGTTTCTCCTGCTCATGGTTTTAGAAACTTCACTGGTGTAGCAGTGCTCAATGCACTTCCCTGGCCTGCTTCTGCTGCTCCAAACATGAGCACTGGCAGGGCTGAGTGATACAACTTGGCTATGAAGAAGCAGTTCCAATGTTTTTTCACAGGTGCCCAGGATGCCTTTGAAGATTGTAAAAGCTGGGCAAAATTCTTAAAGAAAACCTGCTTGAATCACTTGTTTTGATGCGAGTCTAAATTTTCAGAGAGTGTGCACCTCTCTTTGTCAAAGTTGGCTTCCAAAGCAGTGGCAAATAGGAACTGCAATGTGCAAAATCACCAACTGCATTTGAAAGACATGGCATAAGTTAGTTACCACTAATGCAGGCATGTGCCCATTACACCAGCACATTCATCATCCATGATAGACTTCTTTCTAGCCGAGACATGTTACTGAGAGGATACTCAACAGGAGCCTTTCTTCAACCTCCTCTTGACTCTTCATCCACACACAGAGCAGAGGTGTTCTGCATTGGCACGGAGCAAGGGCAGGCAGAATGTTAGTGCAGCCTTTAGGAAAAAGGCCTTTCTCACACTTTTCAGAAGTTGTAGGTAGCTGAGCCTGGATGCCAGAATCAATCTGAAGGACAAACTGGAGGCAAATATGGTCTACACTTCTAAAAATTTAAAAATGCTACACCCATCCAACATGGGTTGTACAAGTCATAGTGCCTGACTTGTGCTGCAGTTCTTGCACACACTTGATGTGGAGACAATGTGCAGGAGGAGGGTGACGTGCACCAGGGTGACCTGGGAGATGTGGAATACAGGGATGGTGAAGGTCATAGTGGCACAAGGATGGGATTTGGGGCAGGGTGATGTGGGATAAAGTCTCTTGGATGTAGGCTGCATGGGCTGTTGGGAAAGGAGGGCAGGACCTGGGTTACAGGTTCATGGGTAGAATGGAGTGGCACATTTACATATTTTGGAGACACTTAGGATTTCTCTCACAGTCTTGTTGAGAGCTGTGCACCCTCTAAACTGAACCCTACCTCTTAATACATGCTTTTAGGAAAGAGTTGGGATTTAGAGTCCTAAATTTAGAGTTGCAAATGCCTCAAGGATGGTAACTGTACAGATTATACAGCAAAGCATGGAAAAGGGGAGAGAGGCCCCCTGTACTGTCCATTTTCAGCATTTGTTAGGAGAGGCATGCTCTTGAGTAAAGGACTTATGGGCAATGACATTATTCCCAATACATTCCACTCATACCATATTCATGTGGAAAAAAATTCCTTTCCGTTGGTATGTCACTGATATTTAGCATCAGTTATTGGGCATATTTAATCTTCTGTGTTCTGAATTTCATGAAAATCAAAGGGAATATATTAGTTTTCTTGCAAGTGTTGGACAACTTCAAAGATAGAACTTGCACTGTATGTGTAATATATAATTGTAAACCTGGGGTTTACACAAGGAAATGTTGCAGCTGAAAATACACCCTGACATAAACCTGTCTGTTTTTTATGGCACTCTCCTTTTACCTTACTTTAGATGTCTAAAAAAGTAATATCTATAGTAACATGTATTTTAAAGTAATGATACCAACATTAATAGAACAAATTATGATGCAATATTTAGACTTCATTAGTTTCTTTAAAGTATTTCTTTCACATTACAAAATTTCATTTAGGAAAACTGTTCTTTTTTTTTTGATGTGGGTTAATTCCCCTCCACCTATGGTTACTGAGTTTAACATGTAAAAAGAAACAACAGTTCTTTTTAACACCAGACTACCTACAGGATCAGCAAATTAGTTTAATTTCTTCTGGTGCTAGAAATACATAAGCTTTAATCATGGATCAGATACACACCCTCTGAAATATGTTAACTCATCAAAGCAAAGGGCCCACTTGCTTTTAAGGAGAAGTCTTATTATACATGGTATATAATACCTGATATTTATATTATATAGTTTGGTTTCAGTTATGGAGTTTGATGTGTATATACATGTGTTTGATGTGTGTATATGCATAAACACTGGTTTCAATCCAGGTGTAATGCTGACCTACAGGAGGTTGAGTTAGGCCACCTGATGTTCTCTTTTAGCCTTCTCTAGATGGATGAAGAAATAACATGGGTGCTTTGCTTATAACAATTCTTCTCAGATTTTATATTATCTCAGTCTTGGTAAAGACTTGAGTTTATCCAGGTTAGTTTTTGACAGTGCCTATTCCATGGAGTGAAGGGATTATCCTTTATTGCACTATCCTTTTGCTGCATTACAAAGGAAGTTAGAATGGGTAACATAGGAGGATGCAGAGACATTGAACATTGAGGATTGAAGTCAGGAAAGCCAAAGCCCAAATGGAATTAAATCTGACCAGCGATGCTAAAAAGCAAGAAGGGCTTCTTTAGGTACATAGGTGACAAAAGCTAGCCTACAGAAAAGGTGGGCCCACTGCTGAATGAGCTGGGGGACCTGGTTACACAGGATATGGAAAAGGCTGAAGTACTGAGTGCCTTCTTGCCTCAGATGGTACCCATGAAAGCTGAGGAAGCTGGCAAATGTCATTGCAAGGCTACTCTTCATAAACTTTGATCACGGCAACTGGAGAAATACTCGAAAACTGGAGGAAAGAAAATGTCATGCCTATCTTCAAGAATACAGCAAGTAGGACCCAGAGAACTGCAGGCCAGTCAGCCTCTCCTCGATCCCTGGTAATATGATGGAGCAGCTAATCCTGGAAACCATTTCCAGGCACATTTGGGAGAAGAAAATCATCAGAAGCAGTCAGCATGGCTTCAAGGGGAAGTCATGTTTGACCAACTTTAGTAACTTCTACAGTGAAATGACTGGCCTGGTAAATGAGAGGAGAGCAATGGATGCTGTCTACCTGGGCTTCAGGGCCTTTGCCCTGTTGATGTATGGGCTGAATGAGTGGGCAAGCTGGATTGAAAAGTGGCTGGGCCCAGAGGGTGATTAGCGGCGTGAAGTCTAGTTGGAGGCCAATAACTGGCATTACATCCCAGGAGACAACACTGAATGTGGGTCCTGTTTCACATTTTCTCTAATGATCTGGATGATGGAGCAGAGTGCACCCTCAGCAAATCTGCTGATGACACAGACCTGGGAGGAGTGGTTGATATTGCAGAGGGTGGTGCTGCCATCCAGAGGGACCACAACAGACTGGAGAAGTGTGCTGAAAGAAACCTCATGAAATTCCACATGGATAAGCACTAAATCCCTCAGTTGGGAAAAACAATCCCAGGTGCCAGTATATGCTGCGGGTCACCTCGCTGGAAAGCAGCTTGACAAGAAAGGACCTGGTGGTCCCGGCAGACATCGAGTTGAATTTGAGTGAGCAATGTGCCTTTGCAGCAGGACAGGCCAATGGTGTCCTGAGCTGCAAGAGACAAAGCATTGCCAGCAGGTCGAGAGGTGGTCCTCCCACTCTACTCTGCACTGATGAGTCCACATCCAGAGTGCTGTGTCCAGGTGTGTGTTCCTCAGTACACGAAAGACATGCACACACTGGAGAGAGTGCAATGAAAGGCCACAAAGATGATTAAGACACTAGAGCATTTCATCTCTGAGGAAAGGATATGGAACCTGGGACTGGTTAACCTGGAGATAACTGAGGGGGGCAGGTGTGTGTAATCTTATGAACATGTTTAAATACCTGAAGGGAGGGTGCAAAGAAGATGGAGCTAGACTCTTTTCAGTGGTGTTCAGTGACAGGTTCAGAAGGAATGGGCACTGACTGAAACACCAGAGGTTTCCTCTGAACATCAGAAAACACTTTTTCACTGTGAGGATGACCGAGTACCAGTACAGGTTGCCCAGGGAGGTGGTGGAGTCTCCATCCTTGGAGACACAGTCCTGGGCAGCTGGCTGTAGGTGGCCCTGTTTGAGCAAGGGTTTTGGATCAGATGACATCCAGAGGTCCCATCCAACCTCAAACATTCAGTGATCCTGTGCTTACATTAAATTTTAAGCTCTGTTCTTGTTCGATTTTTCTGTGATCGTTGTGTCAGGAAAACCCTTTACTCAGTTGCATCTGCAAAAGTGCTGCAAAACATTGTCCATCTTGTCCCACTTTGTGCATAGAAGAGAGTGGGATTTACTTGTGCAATGGGCGTATTTTCTATTTTTAAAAAATCTGGCCCATTGTTTTGCTTCTACAGCAAATCACCAGAGTGTCTGAGCCCATCTGCTTTTAAGAATCCTTATTGTTCCTCTGGGAACAATAAACAGCATGCTACCAAGAGCCTGTGAAACTGGATTGTAGTTTTCATGTATTTCTGTTCACAAACAGATGAGGAACTGAACATTTGTGTGCAGGAGAAGTGTTGCTCAGGCATTTGCCTGGAGATGTTTGGTATCTCTCCACTTCTTGTGCCTGGCAGGGAAAGGGGGTCCTAGAATAACCCTACACCTTTCAGAGAGATCATCTCTTCACATCCCAGGCTTTGGCATTAGTAATTTCCCTGCTGGTCCTATTAGGATGGAAAGAAAGTCCTGTGTGTTTCTTCCTGTGTCCAAAGAAGGGCAATGAATCTGGAGAAGGATCTGGAGCACAGGTCTGATGAGGAGTGGCTGACGAAACTGGAGGTGTTTTGTCTGGAGAAAAGGAGGCTCAGGGAAGACCTTATTGCTCTCCACAACCACCTGAAAGGAGATTGTACTGAGGGAGGGTCAGTCTCTTCTCTCAGGTAACAAGAGATAGGATGAGACTAAATAACATCAAGTTGCACCATGGGAGGTTTAGATTGGGTATCAGGAAAAAATTCTTCACTGAAGGGTTGTCAAGCACTGGAACAGGTTGTCCATGGAAATGGTTGTCACCATCCCTGGAGGTATTTAAAAGACATGTAGGTGTTAGCACTTAGGGAAATGGTTTAGTGGTGGACTGGGCAGTTCTGGGTTAATGGTTGGACTCAATGAACTTCAAGATCTTTTCCAACCTAAATGGGTCTGTGATTCCCTCTGACATCTGGAGGTCCAAACCACTGCTCCTGGGGCAGGTCTTCCCTGCTCCATTTGGCTTTGACATCTCCAGATAACCAACCCATCTTTGCCAGCCTCACTCAAATGACCATGAGCTAACTTGAGGTGAGAATTTATTTCACCAAGGGGGATTCTCGTCACAAACAGAATAAAAAAGGTCAGAAGCCCAAAAATGCAATTACAATCCAAGTCAAGGCTTAACTCCCAAACTGCCTGGTGCTGCTCACCAGTGGTTTCTGGGGTTCATCCCAACTTCCCAGATGAACAGCAGGTAGGTTCAGAGGGCTCCTTTCTCCCTACCCCTGCTAGATACTGAATGATTGAAATCAACTACACGATCCAAGGGACTGTGGACTACCAAATGCTGAAATTTTTTTTAGTACCGCATGCTGTTTAACCTCGATGATTGATGGATGTGGGGAATAGATTGGACTGCTGCTGAAGATCAACACCCTCAGGCCCTCAATTAAGGCATCCGAAGTCACAATAAATTTTTCCAGGCAAGCAAATTGAGAAACAAGTAGTTCCAGTAGTTCCAAACAAATCAAATGTTCTTTATCAGCCACATCGTAGCTCTTCTTCATGCATCACAAGGAAGCAGAAATAGCTAAAACCCATGAAATAGTTTCCAAGTATCTGTAGTTACCTGGGGGTCTTTGACTTGGTTCAATCAGGAGTGCCAAGAAACTGTGTTTGTAATATTGCCAGCCACTAACATGGGAGCAACTCTGCAGGCACAAATTGAAATGTGAGCTAATCAGAGAGCTGCGGGAGAAGCAAGATGATTAAAAAGGAAGCACATTGGATGTGACGGAGATCAATGCAGACAGGAAAGGAAAAGGCGATCAGTAGTCTCTTTGAGCTTGTTTAAAGTCAATCCTGCCCAGTTTGGAATACTGGCGTGAATTTCAGTGAGTTCTGAAATGAAATTAATAGTTTATGTCAAAATAATGCAACAAATTCCAGCCCCAAGTAAATGGAGGAACACGAGTTCTGCCCTGTGCCTGAGGCCCTGATCCTGCCCATGATTACATGCATGAAAAAGCTCAGTGAATGCAGGTCTATTCATGCATGCACAAACACTCACAGGATTGGGTTTTATTGTGCATCCCCTGCAATCTACCGATCGTATAGACATCAGCCTGTACTGTGGCCCATGTTTTCTCAGGACTAGTTAGAAAACTAAACAAAACACATAACAAACCTGAGGCATATTTCACATGTGAGTCACTGAAAGTTTGTACAGTAAACACATGTATACAAAACTGGACAAGTTTATTTTCCACAAGGCAAGCCGGTTTTGTAATTTTTATCAACTTATAAGGAAAGGGAAGAAATTCCTCCCCCTCTTCTCTGCTCATACATTTCCTTTGTTTGTGAGTCTTTAGAAGGCTATGAAGCTGCACCAGGAGCAAACAAGGACTTTCTTTAATGAATAAATATTTACACCTGCCAACTTGGATACCTAAGGCTGAGGCTGATTTCTTTGAAACATGCATCGGAAACTCTCAGGACTTGATTCTGCCGAGACTGAAACATGTATCCTGGAGCAGCAGCTGCTCCTCATAACGCATGTCTGAAATCCTGAGCAGGACCTCAGAGCCCTTTGACACAACTGGGTTGGCCTATTTGTGATGGATAATTCAAACCATTCTACATGTGCCATCAGAACGCATCTGTTTCACTACACTTGGTGTTCTTCCTGTAATTCTTGTAATTCCTTGATGTAAAACTTCTCATTTGTTTGGCCAGGGCTTTCCTGGGACCAAAAGTTGACCTCTGAAGCATGAGACTGAGCCTGGACAGTTCCATCTAAGGTGAATCTGTTGCTATGGGGCTGATTGTGAGGCTGCAGATTCCTCAACTGGGCAGCTGGGGAAATGTCAGGGTATGTCAGTGTTCTTTCTGATGCCCTTGGTCAATTCTGATTCTTGTGTGGTAAGAGAATTGAGATGAAGGGGCTAAAGGAAACCATACTTTTTTGAAGCAGAAAAAAAGTTGCACAAATTAAGAACTTAAAATATGAGTCCGATATAAGGCTGCTGGTAATAAATAGAACAGAAGATAATTTGGCAAGTCCACAATTGTAATGTTATATGTCCCCAAGTGAGGTATATTTGTAAGGTTACTGGAATGACATTATCTGAGGATAATTTATTTATGATCCTTTTTATTTATGATCTTGACTCTCCACAGCATATAATTTAAAGTCTCATCGAATTGTGTAAAGGGCATAGGATCAGCATTGACAAGTCATGAGATAACTTCTCAGCTTCTTTAGCGAGTGACCCTGTCAGCCAACCCCTGTTACTTCACTCTGTCTACCCTCTGCTCCTCAAAGATGAGGGTGAGTGCTGGGTTCAGCTGGTGGGTTGCTCTGTTGGCAAGGAACTTTATTTCAGCTCCCGGTGATGTGGTGGCAAACAGCTCCAACAATGTGTTTTCTGTAAATGAGTTTCTAGTATCTCTGGACTCTCTAGATTTCAAGCCTTGGATCAAATCTGGGAATATAACGCATAAAACTGCCTACGCATAGAGATCAGAATGGACAAGGTGAGAGGGCTGTGTGCTTCTGCTGGGGCAGTCCTCTCCAGAAGAGCTAGTTGCACCAGTCTGGAGGGTCTTGTTTCATTGTTTTTTCTGTTAATTTTTCTCTTTGGTGCAAGTTGAATTGCTCAATACTTTAAGCAACCAAGATTTGTGGAGACAATAGATGGTCCTGATGCCTTATGAGGGAAAATATCACCATAAATTTATTTCCCCTTTACTTTCCAGCTACCTCTTCTTTTCTGTGCACTCAGATGTTTTGTCTGTGGCTCAGAAGCCCAGCCCTGCTGCCACATGAAAGCTGTCCCTGCCAGGTCTTCCCTGGGTGTTCAGTCTCTGTTAGCCATGACCAGCCAGGCCTCTCTGTGGCAGGCGCACATCCATGCTGCAGCACAGCCCCCTGACCCATGCCAGGGCCAGGCCTGGCTGTGACTTCCCAGTGCACCCCCAATTTATGCCTTCGTGACCAGGCTAGGGATTTCCACATGGATCTGCTGAAAATGTGGTTTAAATCTTGAACCTGGCAACTCCTGTTGCAGAGAGAGCTCCAGGGGCAGCATACAGTTGTGTTCACAGGAACAAAATCCTCTGTGGAGGTTAACATGTTTATTCTTTGTGGGTAGCAGTTTTGAACAAGAATTCCTTCCCACTTTGACTTCAGGTGTGTGGACACCAGCTCCCAGTTGTAGGCTCTGGTGCCCTTCTACCCAACCCTGTTCGCACTGAGGTTGAGGATCAGTATAAACTCTTAGTAGAGAAACACTTGACAGACAACTTACTTCTCCAGTAGTTAAAGGCACATGGTAAAGCAGTTTGTTAACCAAAAAGTCAGTGCAAACTTTAGAGCATGATAATTTAGTTCAGATGTACCTCTTGGATAATAAACATTATTTCCCTCCCACAATACAACATACTTTCTGTCACATTTGTCACTGAAAAAACTTTCTTTAAGGAAGGGGCAAAACAACTAGGTCAGTCGAAAACGTGTAGTTACTTCTCCTTTAACTCTGAAATGGCAGCTAAGTGAAAAAAATTCTTTAAGAACTAGAGAAAGGTGCTGTAAATCCCCTTCTCACGCAGCAGGTTGTTACTATGGAGCATTATAACTTGAGGATACAAGACCAAATGAGAAAATAAAAAAGCCAGAAGATAGTAATGTGAGCCAGCTTGTTCTGAGTATGAGTCTGTATTTCTGCTGTAACATCCTCTTCATGACATTTTCATTTGAAAAAAAAATTATACGGTACAGTTAATTTATTCAAATTTCTGGTTTTTTCCAAGTGGGGTCACTGACTCTCAGTGTGAGTTTCATCAAGGAAATGCTCCTTGCCCTTACACCTGCTCATCCCGAGAAAGCGTGCTTGAGCTGGATGCACAGACTGCCTTGTTCTGCAGTTTTCAAAGCATTTTTTTGTTGTTGTTGCGTGTGTGCTGCATTCTGGGAGAGGAGGGAGAAAAGGACTCTTCACTTGGGGGTAGGACTCCAGCCCTGCCTGCACAGGCAGAGGTGGTCCAGGGGCAGGGGTTGCATGGCTTTGATGCATCTCCTGTGGCCCACCTGGCCTTGGAGAGGAGCTCACACTGACTCGGTGCTCCTGGCTCACTTGCTTTCTTACTCACCTGTGCAACTGAGACAATTGCTAAGATGAAATGTAGGTAGTAGCATTTGTTTTCCACACAAAACCAAACCCCAAATGCTCCCTGACAAAACGGCCCTTCTCGTTTTTAATGCATAATGATATTATGTATTAACTGTAATAAATACATGTCAGAATGAAATGTAAGGTTAGCCTGGCTGTTTCTCAGCTTAAGTGCATACTGGCCTGTTGTCTGCCTGCCCACCATGTCCAGTGTAAAAAACAAACCAGCTGCGCTGCCACTCTGATAGGCAGCAGTCCAGGTTTGCCTCTGGGCAGATATTTACTGCTACATCTGGCTTTGCTTTGCCATACTGCTAACCTCCCTTTTCCTTTCCATATTTATTTTGTTTTTATTAAATTTCCCCTCTGAATACTCTAGTTTGTATTTCTAATGTCAACAATTGCTTTTATCACAGATAATAACTTCCTCTGACAAAAGCTGTACCATCCTACATGCATTTCAAATCCATTTTATGGACAAATATTGAAGTACAATATTTGGCCGTGCATGCAATTGTATGTATTTATAGTAATCAAATTCTAAGGCATGAGAGCCAAGAAACAAGTTGGTTGACATTTTCTTAATCATATGTTTATCTGACAACTTCTACTAAAGCTTAATGAAGTTTACATTGTGATATTGTGATGTTTATGAAGTAATTTATGTGGTAAGCTTAAGCATTCTATAAAAACAGCTACAAAACCACAAACAATTCCTTTAACTTGCCACAACAAGTAAAATCTGGACTCTCTAGAGAGAATAAGCATCTACTGATATATAGATTGGAACAGGAAACTGGACATCTCAATTAAAGAAGACAAATGACTTCCTTTTTATTAAGTAAGACACAGAAGTCATATCTTGTCTCCTTTATGAATACTGCCACAGGCGTTATGCAGTTCATTTGCCCTTCTGGAGCTTTGTCTCCCCCATATGCAATACATCACAGAGGGACTATGAGATGGAGCAGTGCTTGTAAAAAATGTTGAGACCTGCTCTTGGAAGGTACCAGAAAAGGCTTTATTTATGTATTAGGTTCATTTTGGTTGGGAATTAAAAGTGACATAACTATTTCTTCCTCTGGAATGAAACAAACTTTTCAGAAATTGTTTGGATCCACTTCACTAACTGGTATTTTCTTCTCTGGCATGTACTAGGTGAAGAAAGGCAGAATATCCATAATACTCTGCTTAGATGTAGCTTCTGTTAGCACAGACAGCTCAGGACAGGAAGGAACATTTAATTTTCTTTCTGTGTCTACATTGCTGCAGATGAACAATTTCCTTGTGTCATTCACATGGGCCTGAGTTGGCCCATACTTTTTTGGCATCTGCAGTAAAGTTTAGTGTCTTTCCTGATTCCACTGCATCAGGATAAGAGTTTTTCAGTGATAGCTCTTTTCTGAGGTATTTTAGTCACTATCTGTCTTCCTTGTACCCTCTGCAAAGTGTTGCTCTCTATTGGTGATGTGGTCACCATGCCATCAAACAAAACCCACCTAGAACTGAGACTTTGCCTGGCTTTCCTGACAGAGCTTAGGAATATGCTGCCTTGGCCTCCCTTGGCTACAGACATTTTCTATAGCAACTCGTGCACAGCAGTCGCATGGGAATCCTGATGAATTTTGTCTGTGAGCTGACAGGACTTTGTCAGATGATGACATTTAGGAGGTACTTTGGCAGGCAGCTGTTAATGCTTGAGGGAGTGTATCTGCAGACAGCACATATCCTCTTAGCTTGTATGTAGCTTACAAAGTTGAAGCTTGCAGATCAAAAAATCACTTTACCTTTGTATTTTCTCGCCCCAGTAATGTTACAAACTGTGCCATTCCCCAGGTGCTTTCTTTCCACACAGACATTTTTCACATGCTTTCTTGGATCACCTCTGGAAACCTTCTTCACCTGCTTATCTGCTTTGCTCTGTATCAGGTTTTCTGGGAAGACCATGGTTTGTGAAATAGCTTAACATGAATAATGGTCCCACCGGCTTTCAGGCTGAATCTGTTTGTTGGCAGACTCTGGAGTATCCATTGCTCTGATAACTAACTCCTGGTTGCTCTTCTAGCACTGTGCTCAGAGCACTGGCAAACATTGGACCCATTTGCTGCTGTGTGCCCTTCTTTGTGGAACCTGATCTTGATCTTCACATAGTTTTATGCTTTGGATCCCTTTTCTGACTATTGACTGGTAATTCTGACCTGCAGAAAATGAGTGAAAGCAATGTCCAATCTCCATGCGGCCTCCTGCTCTGAGCGTCTTGTCCTAGAATTGATCCCATCCCACTCTTCAGTGGTGCATCTAGATGGTCCTATGGGACCACAGGTGTTGAGGGTAGTCCAATGCCACCTTAGCCTGGCTAAGGAGTTGGTGATGGAGATACCGCACAGGCCGTGAGATTTTTCCCTTTTCCATGCATGCTGGATTTGTCACTCCACAGCACAGCTCGTGCTCATCAAGCCCAGCCATGCGATAGGGAGCTCCTGACAATGCTGACATCCTTGCACTTACCACACCCAAGCTGTGTTGTAGATATACTTTGGTTTCACTGTGCCACTGCTGAATAGAAATGCTCTCTGCATGGTTTCTACCTCTTGCTCTCCTTTTTACACTCAGCCCTGCCCTGTGTCACTCCCACTTGTGCTGGCTCACCCCTTTGGAGGCTATACTGTGAAGCCATTTGAAAGTAAATACAGATTTAAAGAGTCAAAAAATATTTTTTCTTATATTTTTTAAAGATGGATTATCTTCTTAATCTGTATTTGATCTCACCACAGGAAGAGTGGCATTGGCACAGAGTCAAGGCCTGTGCAATATAGTACCAGAGAGGGAATGAGAGATGGGTATGGACATTACAATCAGGAAAACGCCAAAAGCTGACTTTGCTGCATGTTTTAAATCAGGAACCAGAGTCTGTGACAAGCTGATCTGCAGTCTCTCTTCTAAGGTGAAGAAAACTCTTCATCCTCTTAGGAGCTTCCAGCATTCCCAGCCATATCATGAAGCAGGATACAAAGGCTTTTTGACATCACTGGGAGAAAATGAGTCCTCTCTTTGCATTTTTGTTTCTGTGCTCTCTGCGGCTGCTGGTCTGGATACTGAGATATATGTTCTGCCTTGGCAGCATGTGAAGAGTTTACAAGGCAAGCAAACTCTCCATTTTGCTTATGACCTTGGGGAAATGCGAGCAGATTTCAGGTTGCTGTTTATCATCAGGGATCTCATGGGTCCCTCCCTGTGGTGGGCTCTGGATGGGAACAGTCTCTGTATGTTTAGTTTTTGCTTGGAATAGATGTGTAATAGATCTTTTCAGAGAAAACACTTGTTAATTAGAGGAGAAGCCAGAGATGGGCAGACTGGGAAAGGTCAGAGCTCTGGAAAATGTTTGTCAGTTTGAGTCTGTTTAAAATTGGGCAAAACAAGTGGGCGTGTGGGGCTAACTAGATGGTTTGTTTAGAGAAATTCATCTTAGAGGCTTTTGAGCCTGGTATAACCAGGAGGTGCTCTTTTCAGGACACCACTAGTCCTTTCCCAGCCTACACAAGGTGCCAAGACATTGGCCACACCACTGTCTGGGCTTTTCCACTGCACTAAAATTCAAGTTAGAGCCTCTATGTCACAACATAAGTAGTGGCAAGGACCTTTCTGGTTTACAGAACACCTTTTCTGGTGTCTGAATAACAGCACATTCATTGAGTTGACCTACGTGCTGTCCTGTCTCTTATTCTGTGCTGTACTTGCTGATACAGTGGAGTCCCTTATGCAGCTCCCAGGCTAGTGGGAAGATGCTCCTGAGGTCTGCAAGCAGCCAGGGAAAGACAACTGTTTAGAGGCAGAGTAGCAACTCAAGAGGACTGAAGAGTTTTAGCAAATGTTTAAAATTTGCATTTCTAGCCTATCTACATGTAGTTTTTGTATTCTCAGAATTTTTTAGGCAGTTATAAGATATATTGGCTGGCTAGAAAGTTTACATTGCACTTCATCATTTGAGAGACACATTAGAAAATCTTGTGTCTTGGTCTTTTTTTTTTCCCCAATGTGCAGAGACCTATCCTGTCTTACTTGGTTGCCTCTTGCTAAAGAGCCTTGAAACACCATCTTCTGGCACCTCTAGGAGTTTCTCATTTCATACAAAATTTATCATACTTGGAAAGATCTGACTGCATGAGTTTAAAATCAGATTTCCACAGTTGTGCCATAAGGGAACTCACATGAGGAGAGAAAGAGCCAAGAATATGACAGAAGCAGTATCACTTTGAATCCAGAGGGAATACTGGTGATACTTGCTCAGTTTTAAATTGAAGCCACTCTGACACAGCTTGTCTGTCACTTGTGATACAAGTTTATATTTTGTTTTAAAACCAGTTAATTTATTCTACAGGTTGAAAATGCTTCAGCCAAGTTTTCTTTATTATGGAAACAAATTCTTGACACATTCTAGCTGATGATGGCAAGGAGACAAACCCTTTGCTTTTTTTTTTTTTTAATATTCTTTTGGCTTTTTTTTTTTGTTTGTTTTGCCTTGTCACAAGAACGTTTGAGCTATTCAATTCCCATCCCTAATGAGGAGTTAGTTTTCAAACATATCTCTGCCTGTCTCAGAGCATTGATACTTAGGCATTTGGCAAAATTGTGTACAGAAGAACAGAAATTATGTTCTTTTTGCTACTTTTCTATGGCATTTTTACTCTGGGATTTGTGTTAATATTTTCCTGCCAGAATGCCCTGCTGAGCCTGCAAGAGCAAAGGCAAGGCCACTCAGCAATGCTCCCAGGGTGGGAAGGGGTTTTGCTCCCTGGGCATTTGGAAGCACTTGAAATGCAGTTGGGTGTAGAGGACCCATTGGTATTGACCAGATGGATGCCTCTGGCTGTAGCTCCTCCAGGACTGGTGACAGCCACCATCCCTTGAGCAGGGGAGGCTGCTGGGAGCCTGCTGCCTGCACTGTGCTGGTGGTTGGGGTGGGCAGGGGTAGGTGGGGAGAAAAGTGCAACAGCTCTTTAAATTTCCCATGTAAACCTAAGCCTTATGCCCCATGCTCATCCCCTCACCAAAGGGGCACCACAAATAGGGGGTTCTTTATAAAGATCATTGATTCTCAGAAATATGCATCCATCAGTGGGCAGCTGGTTGGTGTTTCAGGGAATCCTGGCTCTGGTCAGCGTGTTTTATGGGCCTGCTGTTGCAGTGGTTATTGCTAACAGATTTCCCACCACCGCATCCCGGCAGGGGTACCTCATATCTCTCTGCAGCTTGGGATGATGTTTCCTCTTGTGAAGGCTGCATTTCATGTGGAGAAATTTCCAGGCTGCTGATCAGAAAATATGAATATTTCTAAATCTTCCTGTCAGGATAACAGCAGTGGGAATGCTGAAATAGTGACAGAGGGAAAAAAAAAGAATCTTCTAGCCAAAGACTCCTGGCTGGGAGGTAATTTACAGTACTGTTGTTAGAAAGTGTTGCACAAAACCATGAGCTGATTTAGGCGGATAAGAAATCAAACCTCTCCTTTCTTCACAGCCCAAGCCTTCACATCAACATCCATTGCTGTCAATAAACTGGGTGAAGTCCAACTCCCACTTGTATGGGTCTGAGGGGTTCATTCAGAAATAGTTGTGTCTCGAGAGCTGTCATGGTCTCCTGCCTTCTCACCTCCATACCAGCTTTTGGACAAGATCATTGCAGAGCAGTTCTTTCCTTCTGGTGCAGGACCATGACCCCCTCCTCATGGCACCACATGGTGGTTTCCCCAGAACATCTGAATAGCAAATCAATAATGGTGGGATACACCTTATTTAGTTTTAGTAAGTGCCATGTTGGAGTTTACAGCTGATTTAGGTAGCCCAGATTGTCTTTATAATTTGCTAGAGAAACTGGTCCTTCTAGAGAGGTATTTTGGATGGAAGGAAGCATGTAGAAGGAGCTCAGTGCTGCACATCCAGAAACTGACATCCACCCTGTGGCTAAGTCCCAACTAATTTGGAGCTAGCTATCCATTCATTCCAGGGGAGGGAGACTGGTGACTCCAGTGGATGGTGACTGCACTGTCTTGGACTTCTCCCTTGTACTGCCCACAGAGGTAGCCAAGACGGCCCCAGCAGACTGAGCCCTCACCTTTCAGATGTTAGATGAGCTCAATCCCGCTCCATCTGCTGATGGAACTGAAGGATTCTGCTGCTGCCTTGCTGTAGCATGGCCCATGCCAGCAAGGCTCTGCCTCTGCCTTCTGGGAGGTGTCACCATGTGAACTGTCCACCGTCCCTCTGGGCCTGAGTACCCTGGAGAAGGCAGTGCTGCCCACCAGCATGAGGTTCATGGTGTCTCCTCTGATCACCATTTGAGAGCCATCCAGCTCTCCAAATCTCCAGCTGCCATGGGATTTCAAATCCCCTCCATGGGATTTCATACGCTGCTCTGGGCAAATCCTTCAGCTGGGGGTTAGTAGAGACATCCCTTACGGCAGTAAAACACTGTCAGGGGTCTACAGGGTCTTCCTCACGGGGCAATCTGGAACACCAGGGTACTCCCATGCTGGAAATAATATATGCTCATATTGAATTAGATGTGAACTGAATTCTAGCTAAGAGGCTCACTGGGGTCTTACTGCTGAAGAACCAGAAGTGGGCTTGAATTTCTTTCCCATCATGGAGCAAGGTAGCACTGGGAGGCATGTCTATTCTCCAAAGCAGAGGAAATCACTTAAAAATTGCTAATAGGGAGAAACTGAGGTGGTAGAAACTGCCTGACTTTGCCTCTGGATCACAGTTCCTGCGTGCAATGAGGGAGAAGGTTGTGTGTCAAGCTTGCTCTCCTTTAATGAAAAATGCATTAGGGAGGCCAAAACATGAAGAGCTCTGTAAATAAAAGGCAAACAGATAAGATGCAGTTTCCTATGATCTCTCCAGAGTCACGTTGTCTCATCTTCATCATTTAATTACAGATGCAAAGCTGAGTAAGTTGCCAAAGTAAACTGTCCCAAAACAGAACAAATATTCTGGGCACAGAAGCAGTCTTCTGATAAGGTTTTACATTTTTTTGTGAAAAGAAACGTGAATAGATTTGCTGGAGGCATTAGTATTTTTTTGTAAACCATGTGCACTTCTTTTGGGGTTTGTTTACTCTCCTAGGTCTGTTATCCGTGTCTCAAGAGCCCTTAGGAATATTGCTTTATTTTGACAAAGCTTTTCTAACAGCCATAATATAGTTGCTGTATTTCAAATCACCTTGCACATAACTAAACAATCCAGAATGTATTTGTCACAGCTTGCAAACATTTCTGTAAACAGTTGACTTAATTTGTGTTCACTCAGACCATATTCAGTAACTTTCCTCATTATTTTTATCTGAAACTCAGCTTGAAAGAATTGTTCTGAATTAGAAGTTGGAGGAATAAGTTTGAAAATTTTTCTTTCTAGTTCATTAACCCTGTTTAATAGATTTTGTGGGAGAGTATTTTCTCCATACAGTGATTATTTAAGCAATAGTTTATATTTTTTTCAAAATATTTATAAACCACTAAGTTCCTCTGATATTTATTGGCACCTTGGAGCAATTTATTGCACGTATAATGGAAAGGAATGGATAAAGTTACGTCTATTATAAAACTAGGGTATTTTTATTTGTACTTTAAATACCTTTGTGCAACTTCTGAAGCTGGGGTACAAAGGAGAGGGTTGTGCTCTTGTACTTGTTTATCTTTACTTTGTTAGTGAATTCTTACTGGTGTCATGCTTTGTGCGTGGCTCAAAAAAAGTCATCAGGATTAGAGTCAAACATTAACCTTGTGACCTTCTTGTTTATATACCTACTGTAAGTCTGTTCTGCTTGTATTTCTGCAGTTAGTAAAAGCAAACTTGTGTGCACAGTCCCTGGATGGCAGTGGGCAAACTGAAATGTTTGTCAAGATCACTGATACCACATCCCTTCAAAACCAAATCTTCAAAGGCATGTCAGTGGCTGAGATTAAATGAGAAGGAGGCTTTTAAAATGGGTATGTCTGCCTCCTTTCAAAAATAGTAAACTGACAAAAATAGCGTCGTGATCAGAGGTGGTGATGCACAGTGCAATAAATGGAAGATGAATACACATTTTAATGTTGGCTCAGCTTGGCAAATGAATACAAGCTATAAAATTCAAAGAAAAAAAAAAAAACCAGCTTATCATTTGTCCCTGTCACAGTCCCCAGGACAATGTACCTGGGTAAAACTGAAAAGGGCTGGACGTCCCAGATGTTCCTGCTGTTTTTGAAAAACTGTTGTTCTCATCATTCCTTGGGCTTTTTTGAAAGTGTCCTTTTCTCCATGTGTGGGAGAGGAAAATCACTGACTGCTCTTAGGGTGGAAAATGTTTGAATGCAGCTACAGCGGGTAATACCAAAGGATGGTGCTTTGGCTTATTAATTTCCATGTGTCAGGGCATCCTGGAAACAGTAAATTGAGAAGTTGTGGAAAGCTTTTAGGCTTGTCCATTTTTACCAATAAAACCCGATAGGAAAATGTTAATGTAGCAGCTGCGCTGCCCAGGGATGCTCCTGGGGAAGGGGCTGGGCACAGGCGTTGCCGTGCGGCAGCGGTGCCAAAGGCTGGGCGCCCCTCCCGCTGCTGGCCGAGCAGCTTCGCCGCTTCCTTGGCCCTGCAGCTGCAACCAAATGTCACAGCTCTGCCTCCTCCGGGACTCACTCCGGAGCCACCGATTGCCGGTGAGTCCGTCTGGCACAGATGTCAAACCACCCCTCTGTCTGTTGCACTTGCGGCTCAGCTTGCATCTGGGAAAATGGAAGGAGAAAGACAAAAACAGGAGCTCAGCTGGAATTTTCTTTTCCCATTTCTTTTCATTCAGTGTCAGGCAGCACTGGATCATCCCTGGCTTGCCAGAACGGGCTTGCTCGCTGGCTTGGGCGTGGCCAGAGGGACACCGGTGTGCAGGAGCACACATCTGCCAGCAGCTCCTCTCTTGGGCATGTCCCACAAGGACGTGCTGGGAGCTGGCTCCTGCCCAGCTGCTGCAGCTCAGTGTCACCAGGCACACCTTGACTGAGTACCTACAGACACAGGCTGCATTTAATTTTATTGCTTCTACCAGATGCTGCGTCTTATCTCAGTGAGAATGTGACTTGGACTTCTCCCTTGTGTGCCTGTTGTCGTGTGCTCAGAATAAGGATTGCTGCTGGTGTGAAGGCAGCAGTAAGGCTGGTGCAGCCAGCCAGATCCCACCAAACCTCCCTTCTTCCTTGTTCCCTCAATTTGTTCATCTGACTGGGCCATCCTTCCCCTACAAGCTTCCACTGCTGTGGTTGCAGCTGCCTTCTTCACTGGCTTTCCCTCCCATCCCAAGGCAAATGTGCCTTACCCTCCTCCTTTCCTTGCCTCCTGTGCATGCTCATATGTCAGCTGTGCCAGACTCAGAAGAGAATATTTGATTGCAGCAACGTCCTTATGAGACCAGAATGTTCTGTAATTCCATTATCAAACACATCATATGTTTTGATCACACAGGGAAATTAATTCAGTCCATCAGTGCATGTTCATTGCCAGTACAAACCTCAGTAAGACTTTTAAAGAAAAATCCCTAACAAAGCACTTTCTTTGTTAAGTTGATGTATTTTAAAATTGATACACTTTTTTTTCCCCAGTTAGTGAAAGCCTTGGTAAAGTCCCCAAACACTTAACAATCCCTGCAGATACCCTTGATAGCATTGCAAATTTTGAACACCTCCTTGATGGATATCAAATACAGTTATCAATGCAAAAAGTGTTTGAGTAGGGCTCCATCTGTGGAAAAGCAGGGTCAAGCAGAGGTAACTTTCTGGTAAAAAGTAATCTTTGTAAGTAATTTTTTTTTGTGCTTTTCAGTGAATGGGGGATGCTGTGTCCAAGGTAGGGACTCCTTTCAAAGTTGCAGATAAACACAAGTTTAGCCTGGAAAGAGATGTAAGAAAGTCAGAGAGATGTATACTCAGATTAAATTTTTGCTCCAGTGAAACCATACCATGATTTTATATTATTTTCTTGTCTTATAGGGCAAGCTTCTGAGACATTCAGACCTTGTTTCATTTCTGCTCAGTCTCTAGCAGATGTGAGAGTGACAGGTGAATTACAAAAGGGAGAAGTCTGTAGGAGATGACAGATGGCTCTTAACTGTAGACAAATTTCTCAGGGATGCAAAATAAAAGGACTAAAGAGAACAAGGAACCAGCCTTGAGATAACAAGGTACTGATGTAAAATACAGCTATAATGGCAGAGCAGGCTTTGCTTGGGGACTCTATGGATATATGGGGAGATGAGGAGATGGATGGGACAAAGAAGCAAAATTTCTGGAAACAATGAGACTTAGAAACCGCTGCCTGCTGTCTGTCTCTGTCCTGTCCTGCCATCGTCCTCAGTCCTATTTCCCAGCACTTCTTTTTGCCCATGCAAAACCTTCTATCCTTACTTCTTACTACTCTTTAAAACTTAAATGTTTAATTCCAGTTCTGGGTCAGATGCTGACTCTCCCAGTCAGAAAATGGGAATACTTGCCATGTGGATAAAATGTTTCAATTGTATAGGCAGACCTCCTGTTTGTATAAAAACAAAAAGAAAGTTGGTTAAATAATGGCTGCTAATCATGTGAATGAGATAATGTATAGAGATAATCTGGGTGTGTGTGTGCATAGATGTGTATTTGTGTGTAACCCCTGTGTAGCCCTCCGTTGGAATCAGACTCCTTTGTAATCTTATGGTAACTTTATTGGAATGAGAAAACAGAGGAGAGTATTGTTTTCTAGCAATGTTTTAGCATTGTAAAGTAAATACTCCAGCAAGTATTTACTAGCAGAAATACTATTACCATGGTTAATGAAACTCTAATCAGTAAATGGAGCCAGCTGCAAACACTGGGCTTTTTTTTCCTTAAAGTGCCTAAATGTCCTAATAAGTATTTTCTTCCCTCAACAAAAAATATCTATTTTTAAGGCTGCAAACTATAAGGGGGCCTATGAGACCACAAGTGTTATGCTACAATCAGTAATAAAAATGCTATATACAGTGTTAGTGGAAAGTATAAAACTTCATTTCCGATATAGAGATCTAACATTTATTAGCAGCTTTGGGGTGTTAAAAAGAAGCCTGAGCCTCAGAAATGCCAACTATAGAGAATATTTAGGGTATGTGGTAAGTGTCTGTCATATGTTCCCAATAAATGGGCTATGGAATCATTGACCTGGCCAGTAAGGGCAGCCTGTGCTGGGCAGAAGGGCCGAGAGATGCTCACTGAAAACACAGATGGGGTCATCTGCACTCATGGCTCCCAGCCCCATCTCTGCCACTACTGAGGGCAGCCCCCAGTCTCCAGCATCTGCTCAAGATAAACAGTCTGGAGAGGATTTTCTTCAGGTTTCTAACATGATATTTCCCAGTACTACTGTGTCTGGGGGTGGCCTTGGAGAGCATGGACTCAGGCTTTGCAGCACTGCAGGAACTGCCTCCAGGAACCATCCGTTTAAAACTAAATTTAACATTTCTCTGTCTCTCTCCCAGGCCTTGGAGTCCCCTGTCCTGTTGCTGGGATGTTTTACAGCCCTTTGGCTTTGCAAAACTTCCATGCACAGCCTACATTTGCCTGTGTGGGTAATAGCTGGCTGTGGGTGAAGCACAACTCTTCTCCAGTATTGTCTGAAGTGAATTTGAGGATGTGTGAGGGATGGTTCCTGACTGAACTGCAGACATTTAACACAAGTAGCCTCTGCAGGAGCAAACTTCTGTCTGTTAGACTCCAGAGGGAAATCAGGATCTCAAATGTAGGGGCTTTAACATGTGCTCTAATCAGAAGTCTGCAGCTGGTGGTTGGAATGTCTGTGAGAAGTGTCCCGGGCATCTCGGAACACATCCCCCTCTGGTACAGTTCTAATGGCATGCAGGGAATTGAGTACTAAGTATCAACTCATTAATGTTTTTGGGGAAGCAGAATAAACTTTGCAGCCAAGAGCAGTTTTCCTAAGATTGTTTTCCTAGTGTAACTCCCTGCATCCTCGGCTGTGTTTATGAGAAAACATGTTTGTTTACATGGAAAAACAAACCACAAGAGTCTTCTCATCTGTCATCCCTCTATTTCTGCAAGTACACACATGTCCTTGGAAAGAGCTCTGCTTGGGCACTGGCTGGGGTTCAATGGCAGCATCGTGTGTCTGCAATGAGCAGTCACATACCACCAAGAGCAAGCAGTTGATACAAACAGTTAACAAATAACCCAGAGAATTGCCTGGCTCATCTAAAACAAATCCACGACCCAGCTAAATCTTTCTACTAACTTTGGAAGGGTTGATGCAAACTCATCACTTGCTTGCAGTCAGTTCATTGAAAATTAAAGGTAATTCCAAAAATGGTGATAGCAAGGCCACATTTCCCACTATACACAAGTCTTTCAAGTGGGGCAGCAGAGTCAACACCATATTTTCTGTTTTGATTTCTATGATGAAGTTTACATCTCAGACCTTTAAATATACAGAAATGAGACATCACATCATCACAAATAAAGATGCTTGTTTCTCTGAATCATGTGGGAAGGCTTGCAGGAGAAGTCTCTGTGACGAGAGGCACAGATTCCCAGAGACAGGCATATTCCCTGCTTCTAGGGTGATGCCTTGTGAAGGGATGACAGTCCACTTGTGGGGCACAGCTGGAGCTAGCTTAGGGCACATACAAGGACTCTCAACTCTCATGTTGGACTCAGCTTGTGCTCCAGGAGACATAAAATTTCTGTGGATGTGTATGGCACCTCACAGCCACAGGTTTGGGCAGGTGTGGAGCTCTGTGGCTGCATCAGGAGCTGGAGGATGCCATGGGCCAGTGGGGAAAGTGGGACAGTGAGGCAGCGCCAGTGCTCAGGGCAGAGCTGAACACGTTTTCTTCAAGGGCCGACTCACCAGGGAGGCCCTGGGATGACACACTGGTTTTACACTCTGCTGCTGTGTGAAACCATTCTCTTGTTCCATGCAACTCCTTTGACAGCCCTCAGCAGTGAGACCTTGAGAGAGGGACAGAAAATGTCCAGAAGGTCTCTTTTTTATTACTCAATCTCATATTTGCTTAACTAGAAACAAAATATCCTGTTGGAAGCGACCCGCCAGGATCATCGACCCCAACTCCTGGATCTGCAGAGGGCAACTCCAAAAATCATACCATGGGCCTGAGACCATTGTCCAAACAGTTCCTGAACTCTGATAAGCTTGATGCCAAGATCACTTTCATGGGAAGCCTGTTCCAGCTCCTAGGAAGCTGTTCATTATAACCAGCATGGAACTTAGGTGCAACAGTCGGCATCCCTCAGGCACAGCCTGCGCTGGCAGTTTGGTCCTGTGTGAGCTGCTCCTTTCTGTACCCTTACCACTGAACACTCAAGCATTCCACAGGCTCAGAAAAAACATGTGCCTTGTCTTTTGTACTTTTCAATGCTTTAGAAGAAAAACTGTTTTAAGACTGAATATGCCCAACTGAATAATTTATATTGAAACAGATGACGTGGATAGAAAGAAACTAAGAAAATACACACATTTTGGCAAGGAATTGCATTGTAAGTAATTTCAAATCAGAGGTTATTTTTTGGTCCAGTTTCAAGTTACAGAATATGTTTTAAGGTATCTTATTCTTTAAAAAATGTTTAACAGGCATTATTCAAATATGTCATGCAGTTCTTTAGAGTGAATAGCATACATGTCTGTGAGATCACCAGGATATGTTGCAAGAGGACATTTCTGAGTGGCAGACAGCCATGTTACTTAATGAAATAACATTTTCTTTTAAAGCTAATTTACATTGCATACTTTTGGCTCCTCAAGTACATACTGGAGGAAGAACTGACTGTGTGCCTTTAGCTTTTCCAGACCATGGAGAAATTAGGAAACAAGTGAACAAAGCATAAAAAACAGAAGAAGGAAATGTTGGTAAGACAAAACTCCCCTGAACAGCAGAAAGCATGTGTCATGAAAAGCAATGAGATGGGAGAAACAAAGAGGGAGAGAAGGCAGGGGAGGTGATACCATTCTCAGTGTGGGCATGAGAAGCCTAAAGGCCAGACGTCCCTGCCCATGGGAGGGAAGCAGCTGCCTGCTGGTGAGGAGGGTTAGTAAGCAAGGAGGGAGTTACTGTGCCCCCTGTTGTATAAATATTTTTTTTAGATGTAAGATTTTGTTTTCCTCCTGCTATCACGAGAACCTGTTTGGAGCCTTCTCAGGGTTGATTCTGCACTTTCTAAACTTTCTGTCTGTACAGTTGCTGCTGAATTTTGTTGTTTTCCACTCAGACAGTTCCTGTGCCCCACCCTGGCAGGTCTGCTTCTGCATTAGAGAGGCAATGTTTCTGCCCTGCTGGGGCCAGACATTGGGTCCGTGGCATGGAGAGAACTGGCCTAAGGGCTTCCTGTCCCTACCACCCCAGGACATCCCTTCAATGGGCCTGGCTGCACCCTGCAGGGTGCATCAGGCAGGCTGCAGACTTTGCAGCAGATAGACAAAGGAGCTAGAAAGAGGGTGAGAAAGGGTCTGGGTGAATATATATGGGCTTTCACTGTGCAAAGAGTCCCCTCAATGCTGGCCCATGACTGGAGCTGCTTGAGGAAGGCACTTGGCAGCACCACTGTGTCCCTTTGGACATGCCAGGATTAGCTGAGTTTGCTGCCCAAAAACAATATACCTTGTCCCCAGTGAGGAATATACTCAGCTTTCTCTGTTTTAATTACTCAGTCTTGTCCTTCAAGCCTCTAGCCACGTAAACCATGTGATGGAGTTGGGAGTCCCAGTCTGCTGTTCAGGGAGAGAGGGAAAAGCCATAGCCCACATGCTGTGGGGAGAGCTAGGAATTAGGAACCATAATAAGCAGCATTGAAAGGAGAAACCCTTGATTATTTTTGAAAAACAATGAGAGCTTCAAAACACCCAGGAACTTTGGGTGTTTTGGTGTTAGCAGGATTCTCATTCAATAGGCACACAGAAGGCACAATAATCATTAAGGGTCAGGTCTCCTCTGGGATGCAGCAGTTCAGACACTGAGCTTCAAAACTACAGATAACTTGAAGCTCACAAGGATGACTGTAGGCAAAAGCTCAGAAGAGTTTTGAATTGTTGTCATCATGCTTCCTGTGTCCTTTGTGCTGAATCTGCAACTTTGGTGATACATGAAAGAGGCGGTGCCTGGCATCGTGCAGGGAGCTCTCACTTCAGTCCATGGCATGCATTTTCTGAGCTCAGAATTTGTCATGATGGGAATGGCAGGCTGGGAGGGCTCACCACGCATCCACTAGGAGGGTTGGCCCTAACCAGTGGATGTTCATCCACCACAGCTCTGGTCAGGCACCTCGGAAGAGCTCAGCAGCAGGAGAGGTCACTGTCACCTCCTTCCCCAGCTATGCCGGTGGCCAGGCTCGGCTCCATGCCTCAGGCACCAGTATGGGAGCATTACACCACATCCCCTTTTTTTCTGTCTAGCCTCTCTCTTTCCTCACTTCTTTCTCTCTTTCTCTCCCCTGCTGTTTCTTGGTTTCATCAAATCTCAGAGGGACATCCAGCAAGCAGAGCTGTACCGGTGCCAGCACTTTGTGGTCTGAACTTTTAGAACTCACTGGAAAGATGCTGGCTTGGGTTTGGCACTGGCACACCTGCATTTTGCATCCATGAACACATGGAGCTGATGAGCAGGAATGTCTGCCGAGGGAAGGGGAGCAGGCAAGCAGTGCCCCTCGCTGAGCTGCTCATTTTGGTGATGGCAAAGCTTCCCAGCCAGCCTCCAGTGCTCAGGGAAGCAGTAGTAGTGAAGCAGTGATACAGTTAACTGCTAGCAGGGACATGTCAACACATGGAAGCATTTATATCCATTCTTTAAAAAAAGTCCAAACCAAAAATTCAACTCTCTGTTCACAAAAAAATTTCCTATGACAGTGTTTTTATTCAGGACATGTACAGTTAAAATGCTGCTGGAAGCTGGACAGGAAAATCAAATTGAAGATAACTCTAACTTAATTATGAAGGCAAAAATGCTTCTTTTGAAAACATAGACATGTTATGCTATTTCTTTCTAACCTAGTCAAACTAATGACCGTTTTTATATATATTTCTCTGCCTGGCTATGTTGAGATCCTTGATTATTTTCCTGAAGTTCACTGTCAGCCGAAGAGGTATTTTTCTCTTACTTCTCAAAATTATTAGACAGATCTATAGAGAAACATTTGATGTCTATAGTGAAACATTAATTTGCCAGCTCCTTTCCTTACTTTTGCCCTCTGAAAGCATTTCTGAACATACTCCCTTGAAATTATGAAAACCAAATAAAGAGAATCTAAAAATGAAAATTATCATTTATTCTAAAATGAGCTACAAAATACTTATTTTGCCATGAGTAATATTTAAGGTAATATACCCTCTTATTTGAGAAGTCATTATTCATTTGGTTGAAAGAGCTTATTTCATGAGCTGTCTTGCAGATCTTGAGTCTACATCTCACATATATGACCATGTAACAAAACAGTCTATGTTATTTCATTATAGCATCTCAAATGTGGATTACTTGTATTAAAAACCATGTTATTCATGATAACAGAGCATGTATCAAACTAATAAGATGACCACTTGATGGCACTTAGTTCACTCTGGCAATTTAAATGTGGGGTTAGATAAATGCTACCAAATGCATTTCTTTTTCTTCCCACCATTCCTTTGTGAACATCTATTTCCACAACCATGAATGCTTTGGAGAAGGTCTGAACTTACAACTGTACCCAGCTTACAACTTACAACTGTTTCAGTCCAGTAATTGCACAGACTTTTTTTGTACATTAATTTTTGCATCGCTAAGATTTGCTAAACCTATTGTTATATCTAATTTTTAGCATCTTTCATTAAGCAATTTTAATTCCATATTAAGAGCACTGATGGTGAACCCGAAGCCTCAAACCTTAAACTTTAAAGTTTTTGCTTTCCAGGAGGAAGAATGAGGACTCAGCAGTCATTACTGTGATTTGATTTGTGCCTTCTCTGTAGCCCTGCTTTGTGAGACATTTCTTGGCAGAGGAGATCTGCAGGAGTCCAGTCATCACCAGGAGACATCGTTTTTGGATCAGGTCAGTCTGAGTTGATGTCTAACAGCCCAGGCAGGGATGGAGCCCTTGCCTGGCAGCTGCAGGACACTGTTGTGCCACTGTTGTAGAGATCCCACCTTGTCCTCCAACCTCTCTCACAGCATTGTATTGTGCACAAGGTTGTGATGGGACCACAGCATAAACAAAGGTGAAATTGCTACAATGGCAAGTCAGCCCACAATTTGCATAACAGCACATTTGGAAATATAAGCAGGCTTTTTCATAGTAAAATTTTCAAAGGGACAGTTTGCTTCCTGTTGCTTTTGTATCAGTCATCAGTTAATCCAGTCATGAGGAAGGGAGGGAGAAAAAACAAAACAGTTTTACTGCCTGATAAGGCAAAAGACTTTTGCAGCTCTGGAGACTGATCTCTTCACTGAAGACCTGAGCTAAGATCAGTGACCAAGCCTGTAACATCCAAAAGTACTCAGTTACCTAAACTCTTGTCTCTTGATTAGACCCCAGTGTTCCCTTGTTCTCCTAAGGAGGTTCAGCACTAGAACACATGCTTGTACAGCAGACCTACTTCCACTTTATCACAGGGAGCAGCCAGGTGGCAAAGTTGTGTGTGCTGGTTCAGAGAGCCCTTTGTCAAGGAAGATGATAAGTAGACTTGGTGTAGCATTTTTACACTTCTGGTAAGTATGTAAAGGAAACAAGCTTGGTAACTTAAGAAGTAGCAGTGAATTTACAAATTTAAATGGGTGGACTAAAGGCAGAAAGCTTAATAAATCAGGTCCAATCTCTCCTAGTATTGATACAAGATCCAGGCCTCTGCTGAGGAAGCAAGTGCTTGTGTTAAGCTGATGTCTCAAGACAGCATTTAAGAATGAGCCTTCAGTTCAGAGCCTCTGGGAATGCTGCCTGGAATGAGGCCGGGTCCTCCTGTGGGAGCTGGTGCTGGTCTGGCTGTCAGCAAGCCTTAACAAGGCAAAGTCCATCTGGTAATGCTGACAAGATGACCCTTGAGTCAATGACATCCAGATTCACTGGTGATGGGATGCTGCAGCTGCTTTTTGACAACTCCCCTAACACTCTGGTCTCAGGAACACGAGATTTAAGAGACTCGTGTTACAGTATGTGGTTACTCTGTAAAAATTTGGATCCACAGGTTGAAATAAATTCAAAACACCTCCTTTTCATCCTGAAAAACATATATAAATATATATTTATATATGCATGTAGCTGAGCGTCTTGAGAACTGTTCGTACTCTACCCATCAATACTGTTAGCAAGGCTGACCCACACTGAGTGGTGAAAGCAGGGAAGGTGTAAGCTATATTAATACACTAAATTACTGGAAAGTATGAAAAAAGGGAAATCATTAGATTGAAAAAGTAATGGTTGGATCCAGCATAACAAGATAGATACTTAATTGCTTACATGGATCATACACTGCCCGTAATTTCCATCTGGTGTCTTCAGACATGTCCTAGATCTTCATGTGCCTGGCATTTATATGGGAGTTTGTACTGGCATACAGTGGGATTCAGGCTTGGATGTGAGGGGGAAAGGAAAGAAAAGCAGTAATTGATGTGTTTCTTGATACAAGCCTTCTGCTAAATGGGCTTCTTAAAGTAAAATTAGGGATAATTGAAACACCCTTGAGGTAGATCAAGAGTAGTTTCATTAGCATCTTCCACGAACTCCAGTGTTTTCTACAGCCTATAGACTCCATAAGAGCAAATTGTTTTGGACTAGGAATTGCTTCAGATTAATGGTTTCCTTTCTTTCAGCTCAATACAAGAAAGGATTGGATGCCCTGAGTCTCTCTTAAGACCCATAGGTGAACTTTTCTATTAGAACCGTGTATTTCAGTGAACCAGAAATATTCACTGAAAAACTCTTTCAAGCTACTTTCTCTGTGATCACAGAATCTTTGGGGTTTGAAAAAACAATGCTTCAAGGGAACAAGAGAGAGAAGTAAATTTAGAGTAGAATTGTTTTCAATTAAAAAAAAAGAAAGAATTCACCACCCAAAGTCAAAAAATCCTAGTAGGGGGGAAAGGTGAGGAAAAATAACTGTGAGTGATGTACAGTGGTTATTTTTATGTTTCCTTAATATAAATTCTCTTTTAAAACTTCCTACTTTTCCTTTTCCAGTGTAGGCCTTTTTCTTTCATGCCAGGCCCTTCTTGACTACAGGCTGATCTGAAAGGGTTCAGATATGTTCCAGATCCATTTCACAAATGCAGGACTTCTTAAAAAACTCCATCCTTTAGAGCCTGGAAATTGCAGCTGTTCTTTGGTGTTTCTCTTGGTCAGGCAAGTGGCAGGAGCAACCACTTCTCACTACAAGCTGGAGGGAAGCTGTTCCCAGTTCTGGAAAAACCAAAATAGGCAGGAATGACTAAAAATGTGAAAAGCAAGGGAAATAAAGCTTAACTGGATTTCTATTGTTGTGCTACTTACGTTTAAATCTCTTTAATCTGCCTAGCTCTTAAGTTAGCAATTTTAAAAATTGAATTAATTTTTTTCCTTGCAGATTTTTTATGGTTGTTTCCCTGCTAATTTTGAAAGAATAAATCAAGCTGTATTTATTAGTAAAATTGCCCAGCCTCCTCACTGCTGAAACAAATAGCATAATTCTCTGCCTTTGACCTGGGAAGTATTTGTGGAGCCAGTTCCCAAGACTTCAAAAAAGAAGACTAAAGATAATAAAAACATATGTCAACATCTTAGGCTTTCCTTCTACTGCTTCGTTGCTACTTCAGTGATCAAAAGGAGAAAAGTAATTGTTAATGTTTAATCTAGCTAATACTCTCGTGGCATTCCAGTTCAACTTGGCTCTGCTTACTTTGCTTGCTTTGCCTGGGGTAGGCTGGATTTGCCATGTATCTGTAGCCACAGAAAGAATAATTATTTATTGGTTGTGATGAATAATGATAAAGTGACACCAAAACAGGATGAGGTAGAGAATTTCATTAAGCTGGACATGTTAGAAATCAGATGACTTGAGGAAAGAGACTACGCAAGAGTGAGCCAGAGTCCAGCTATAGAGCTTTGATTTTTATATTATTTCAAAAGCTCTGCTTTCAAAAAACACAAGCTGGGTTCAGCAAAACCATTGTTCTGGGAGGTATCTTCTAGTCTGGATTTGAATGCTTGGAGCTTATTTTGAAACACTGCTGCATTGTTTCTAATGGTGAGGTTATAATTGTTCTGAGCTAGGAAAATCTCTTGTGGTTAGGAAGCTTTGAAGTGAAGAAGCAGAAAGCTCTCCCAGCTGAATGCTACGAGGGATGAGACTGTGACACCAAGGTTACCTCTGACCCCTGTGAAATCCAGGAAAGAGTGGCTCAGGATGCAAAGCTGACTGTCACTTGTGCATGGTATAATTCTAGGTGAGATGGCTTGTGCCTTGTCTCAGCAGGATTTTTGGGAGGTGTTAGTTGAGATTCATTGGAACTTAATTTAGCATCATGAAAACACAGTCCAAACTACCTTTTTGGACTGCCTTGGTGTTCTGGTTAGGGAGTCTGGCACCTTTGAAAGTCAGTCCCACCCAGCTGGAAAAGGGACCCGAACAGGTCAAGGATGAACTGCTTTCCAGAGGATTTCTCTTTCCCTGGCTGGAGGCAAAGCATGGGTAACCTGGAACAGGTTGTCCAGAGAAGTTGTGGATGCCCCATCCCTGGAAGTGTTTGAGGCCAATTGCACGGGACTGTGAGCAACCTGGTCTAGTGTATTGTCGCTGTTGAGCCGATGTTGAAACAAGAAGCACCCGAGAGAATTTTCCAAGAAGAGAGAATTATTTATTTAATACAGCTTTTATATACAAAATGATTGCTCACTGGGAGTGGCCACAGCCGTCCGCCCCCCTAGCTGATTGGACAGAACTCTGACTGTCTTGTTTTAAAAACAATTCAGGCCAAACATGTACTTATCTTCATATTTACAATTCTCAAAGAAGAATTACTCATGAGAAAGCAGACTATGCTGTCACAGTGTATAGCATCTCTACCCATGACAGAGGGTTTGGAACTAGATGATCTCTAAGGTCTCTTCCAACCCAAACCATTCTGTTGATTCTGTGATTCTGTGATACGTAACTGACTTACTCAGGTAAGAACCACAATGTATTTGCTTAATCTGCAGGTATCTCACTTACATGCAATTGAATAATGTACTTTTTTTTTCAGGAGGGGTTGTGCAAGTCAGTGTCTAAGATTTTTGAAAATCTAAACATAAGATAAAATTCTGACATGAGGTGCATGTTATAGCAAACTCTCAATAGCCCTGTTGATGCTATGTGAACATGGTGTGACAGCCAATCCAGGGAGAGCTTGTTCTCTTCCTGATGCCAGAACCAGCTCAGTCTTGTTGAAAAATGGCAGCATCCTAGCACAGGGAAGGGTTCCTTTTCTCTGTGGAAATGAAAGATAGCAGAAATACACCAACTTCTTTGGGTCTTCAAGGCTGCAAATGTTTAGAAATAGTGCCAGCTCTGTCCTCACTCTTTAGTCTGCTTTAGTATTCATCTGTTATCTCCTCCTCTTCCCTCCTGTCCCACCAACTCTCTCTGGAAGCACAGCCAAGGCCACCAACTCTGATCCTCAGTGGTGGAGAGTGCACAGCACCACAGCCTGCAGTGGGAGGGATGGATGCTCAGCAGTGCTCAGGATTAGGGCCCTGCCTGGAAACAGCCTCTCAGCTGCAGTGTTTATTCTGCCCCTTTAGTTGCCGGACTGCAAAAGTACTTACAATGTTTTCATCAAGATGAAATGTATAGGGAGCACAGGGAGGGAGTGCCTGTGCTCTCACTTTGGATTAGGATAATAACCCTGTACACTGTTGAGGTATTTAGTATGCTTGTGGCTCTTATGATGTTAACTAGAAGCCCAGTCAGCAAAGCCCCAAGATTACATTTTGCACTTTAGCTAAGTATTTAATCAGAAATGTTAATAATCTCTCGATTAAGCAGTTTAACAACAGATTAGGTCTAACAATGGGGCTTTTGCAGGCCCAATCCTATCATAACTACAGCTGCAAGACTTGTGACTGGGGGAAAAACATTTCTGATTAACCCCCTCAGCAAAACTATTGAGGAGTTCACCCACGCCATTAATGTGTTGTTAAAAAATATTTTATTTTGAAACTATCTTAAATGACCATGGTCTTTTGAATGTGCAGTGCCCAGAAAGCAGCAGAATCTGCTCTGCAACTGGGGTCCTATGTCTATTCATTAAGAACAATACCTTTTATGTATTGACAGAGTTTTGTCTGAGGGAGTAGGAAGTGGTGAGTACAGACACAGTGATCATCAGTTTCTGTAGCATCTTGCAGTTCTGTATGTCCTTAAAAAGCTGAAAAATCTATGTCTCGCTTGCCAGGCAGGAATCAGGACTGCTATTCCACTCACAGAGGGTTGTTAAGTCAGGGAAGTCTCAATTGTCACTGAGGATCCTCAGCTTGGAGATGTACTGCTGTGGGGAGGGAAGACAACGCTGCTATAGGATGTGCATTGATGTGTATATCCTGAAACATCCACAAATTTCCACTCAGCACTACAGTGACAGCTCTGTGTGCCAATGTGGGACATCTGGAAAAGAGCAAGGAGAATGATATGAAGTCTAAAAAAATTAGCTAGATGAAAGATTGAATCAATTAGTGTTATTCAGCCTCAAGAAGAGAAGAATTGGGTAATGGGAAGACAAAATAATGTGCTCTCTGCGCCTGTGCTGGATCAGACATAGAGTAGACCTGAACTACAGCAAGAAAGAGAGAGTACAGATGTTGCAGAAATTCTTCAAAGCCACAGAAGCCATGTCTAGGATGAAGTTAACTGGCTGTCAGGTGTCAGTTTTTCCTGCCTTGAAGCACAAAGGTGGGCTAAGTGAGTGCTCATAAGTAAGGCTTGTGGCAATGAGCAGGTGCCTCTGTCCCCATGCTGCTCTCCCCACATAGTCTAAAAAACCAACTGGGACTCCCAGATCACTCTGATGAAATCAAGCAAAAAAAGAAGTAGAAAGAAAAACATATGCCTTAGAAAATTCTAGAAGTCACTGACACTTATAATATTTAACAGGCAACAGACCTAGATGCCAGACAAATTAGGCATACTATGGTTCTGTGATCCTTTTCCCAGAATGTGTCAATAACCCATTAAGAACCACTTCAGAATAAGGAAAGAAAAAGAAAAGTATTTTTAAAAAGGAAACAACTTTCAAGTTATTTCTTTTACAGAACAGAGGTTACACATATACCTCAGGATTTTTCCTAAATCCATGCAGGGCTGAAAGAAATGACCTACTTTTTAGGAGAGCGCAAGATTTTCTCCATGCTATCTGACCTCAATCCTCAATGACCTTTTGAACTTGTAGTTATGTGTCACATTTGGTGTGCTCCTTGACATTCTTTTTTTTCCCGCATTTAAAAAAGTGGGGGGGAAGTAATGCTAGCTAATGCCCTCGTTATAATGATCAAGAGACAGACAAACTTCATTAATAGATGGGCATCAGATTCATTTGCTGTCAGCATGCATGAGGAAAAAGATTTAATATTTCAAACTTTTAAGCTCTGAAAGAGAATGTATCATTAAAACATGGTTCACTGATCATGGAGTGCTTGGAGCTCTGTAGGAGGACTGTGGTGTTTTAGACTATAGAGAATTGTCTGATATTATTAGTTTAAGCAGGCCAACACTTACTGTGACTTGAACTGTTAACGCTTCCTTTTCTCTTTGTTTCCCTGCCTTGTTCTTCCTCCAGCATCGTTAGTGACTAAACAGGAGACCAGAAGCTGTAACCTGCTCCCTGTCTTTGGGCATTAATCAGTTTAGGGTAACAAATTTAGATATTTATCTGAAAATAAAGTAGCAAGCAAGAGCTATTGACTTTAATTCCTTACCTAGCTGCTGCTTTTGAGCTAACATCCAGCTTGGCTGCTGCTTGTTAAACAGCAGTGCAAAAAACCACCAGATGATAAAAAAGAAATCTTATTACATGGACAGGTCTTCAGCAAGTGGTCGAGTGATTTAGTTGGAGTGTTGTGCCTTGATGTGGCTAAAAGGAAAATAATGAAGCCAAGCAGGGGGTCAAGAGCAACGCGAAACAGTGATTAAAGTTGTTTATATCTCTTTGTTGGCATGGATACAATCAAATAAGCTCATTAGACATTTTGAATTGCAGAAACATAGCTCAGAAAGCAGCCTGAAATAATATCTGCTATTGCCCTTGTGCAGAGTTTCCCTCTGGGCTGTGCCAGCTAGTTTTAGCCTTCTGATAGGTGATATGTTCTTTCAAAGGAATAAATGAAGTGAATGCAGATACGTTCAAAGATTTTTAAGGAATTCAGAGTGGATATGAATCTGATGTTAAATAAAACACATGTCAGATGTTAAGATATTAGAGGAAAAATACTGAAGATTACCTTTAGGAAAAGTTAGTTGTTTTAAATGGGGCCTTTTCAAGGTAACCTGATGAAATGAGATCTTCCCCAAGCACACTTGTGTATGCTGAACTACTTACACCCCACTGGCAACTTCACCCTTAAGGGGTGCTAAATTAAACAAAACTCACTGCTAATGTAGTCATTGTCAAAAGTTTGCAAAGTCTAACCCAGGACTGCTGAAATACAGAGGGAGGGGAGAGTGGTGTCCCTGTGCTTCTTAGCTGAGCTTTGAAAGAAGAGGGCTTTTGTACTATATCATCTACTTCCACTGTAAATTTTGTGCTCCTCTTAATTAGGCTTCCTCCGCTGTCCTTTGTATGCTCTGTGTGTAGGACTGAATCTAATTTGTGACTGGTTTTGGAGAGCTGATGAGACTTTTGCCAGCAGTCATGTAAATGAATAACTTTGAGGTTAAGCTATCGATTGCAAGAACCATAAAGCTCAAACAGTGTGTTCACTTCATTCATACTGAGCCTCTCTAAGCATTAGAATGGGGATTTTGCTGTGTGTTTGCTTTAAAAGTAGATGCAGGACAACAAGAATATCAGAGATGGTTGCAAGCTGTGCAGTCAGGCACCATGGTGAAAGATGGTTTGTGTTTGAAGAACAGCAAGGGGATGTAAGGATGGAATCCAGGTATGTTGGATTCTGATGCATGGGGTTATATTAATGTCTCAGAAACATCAAGATACCTATGGGGTTCTCCACAGTGAAGTCTGGGACTGTCTGCAAGTTGTTCAGACTTCCAGAAGTGTCCACTTTGGGAAGGGGACCCTTGAGCTCACTGCCTTTTGACAGATTTGCCTTCTCTACTTCCTCCTCATACTTGTGCTCCATATGGTACTTGTGCAAGGCTGATGGATTCACACTTTGCCTCCCCATGTCTGGGCCATTTTCTGGTAACCAGTGAGGCCCAGCCAGCAGGTGCTGTGGTCAGGAAGGTGTTCACCTGCTGGGACCTGGTGCTCAGAGCAGCCTGTTTCTGAAACAGGCTCCAGGCTGGTTCCAGTCTGGTGACTGGACCTACTGCATGCCCAGGAGAGCTGATGGCAGAGAGATATGGAAAACGGGAATGTTCTTTCCCAGGAGTGGAGTGAGGAGCAAGGGGAGCTCTGGAGGGCCCAGAGCAGCTCCCTCCTTTCCTCCCTTGTGTGAGATATGAACCCCTTTGGCAGCAGCAGTGTGGTATAAGTCTAGCTCTGTCTGAGAAGCTGGATGTGGAAAAATAGCAGTGCAGTAACTCACCCACTTGTAACTCCAACCTGTGCCTAGCTGGAGTTCTAAAGGTGGGTCTTTGGTAGGCACAAAATACATTCACTGAATAAGGAATGAAAAAACCCGGTTTTGGTACAAGACTTACAAACACGGAATATGGGAGAACAGTGAAATATCTTGGTTTGGCTGCTTCTGTAAATGGGTCTTCCACAGAACTGCAGAATATTTACTTTTGCTGATGAAGCCAAGGAAGTGTCACTTGGGTTGAGTTGAATCTGTGCTGCAGACGGAGGTTGGGGAAGACATCGTAGTGGTCATACTCCTAAAATGCACTGGTAACCCAGCCTCATGTCTTGCAGAGGCTTCCTGCTGGCAGGAGCAGGGACAGACAGCCCCACTGAAAAAAGTGTGCAGTTTGGATAGAGATGTGGGCTGGGAAGGCCCTGGAAATCAAATCTAAGCCTATGAGTGTGCCAGTTAATTCAGACTCTTTTTTCAGAACTTGTTTCCCCAGCTTAACTCAGTTTGGATTTTCCTAAACTTGACAGTGTGGCTGATGTGGTCACAGATTTTATATGCCAGTGCAAGTGGGCATATTTAATGCCTCAGCAATCAAGTAGGGATCTGTTGATGGTGAGCAGGTGGCAGTGTACCCGATGGCATGTGGAAGTGTGCTGAGCACAAACAAGGTGGCTGTGTTGGACACTGCAGAAATAAAAGGGACCAAGGATGGGGAAATAGGAGGATTGTGGGACACTCAGGCTAAGCAGCCTACGGAAACTGCAGTACCAAGACAGCTTTGCTTTGATATGCACTCCTTGTATAGTTACCACATGAATTAGCCAACAGGACAATGTTGTGGAGGAGAAATGAATGACTCAAAAAATGTCATTGGTATCACTGGGAGAGCAACTGAAGAAGGGACAGGAAAGCCAGGGGGTCTGGAGATGCTGCACGTGATCCCAGCAGAGTGCCTGGAAAAGACCATACCCAAGAGGGACAGTCCAGGGACATGGGGTTGTCTCTGAGCAGAAGTGGTAGAAGTGGGGGCTCAGACTCTGTCCTGCTCATTGATGGCTGGGCTGGGGTATAAGGGTCGGGCAAAAACCAGAATCCACCCAGTCTCTTCATGAGCATACTTAGAAAATCCTCCATCCAGAAATCAGTGCTGTATGAGGCATGAGCTGGGAAGAGTCATGGCAGTGAAACACACTATCCAGATCAGAGCTCCCTAGGGAGAGGGAAACCTGCCACAGCAAAGGGACAGTCACACACCCTGTGGTGGCACCAGCGGCAGTCAGGCAGCACTGCTGCAGATGCAGACTGGCCCCCTGGTCCCTCAGGGGTGTTGCATCTCTCTCTTCATCAGCATCACAAGCTTTGCAGGCTCAGGTCAGAGGGAAGAAAATGATCAACTTGCTGATAGAAAGTTTTCAGCCAGCCTTGCTACCCTCAGGAGCAAAGAGGTGCACTGGAGCATTCCCTGCCCTGGAACTGAGGGCAGGGCTGCCTTGGCAGTGCCACTGCATTGCACAAGTCCCATTCCTGCAGTTACCACCCTTTACCTTCGTGCACCCACATCAGGACATTTCCTACCTACTTTGTTCTCCCCTCCAGCTGGGAATAAGTATCCCCCGCTTTTCTGACTAATTCTTTGTGCCCACAGTTATTATTAGAAGTATATCTGATTCTTGCCAGAAATAAAAGTAATTACAAGCTTCAGGCTGGCACCTTTCTGTCTACCTCCTGCAAATATTTAAATTGGGATTTTGTTACTGACTGCTTTTGGTAATTAGTTGTTCAGTAGTATTTTTCCACTGCCCACACATAACTGTAGATTGTGAAGACCAGACCACATCTCCAAGCCTGTCTGCCTCCTCCCCCTCCCCTCCTCTCCCCACATACTTTTTAACTTTCTGTGAGAACAAGTTTTATGTGACTTTTTCATAAAATAGAATCACAGAATCGTTTAGGTTGGAAAAGACCTTTAAGATCATTGAGTCCAACCGTTAATCCAGCACTGTCAAATCCACCCATAAACCATGTCCCTAAGCACCACATCTGACAGCCTCTTGCTGAAAATGCTTTTTGGCCAGGGATTAATGGATAAACAATCAGTGCAAGAGATTTTTTTATATGCATTTTAAAAATAGGTTTCCAACTGTCTTCTTTACTTTCTGATCTGAAGCAGTCCATGTTTCTCAGGCCAGCGCTGACAAAACAAAAAGATTGATGGCAGCCTGGTTGCTACCTGTGGTGGTGTCTCCCCCAACATTGAGAAACATTTCTGAAGGCTCTCCTTTGACTCTGGTCCACTGCTCTCTGGCCTTGAGCAAAAGGATCCCTTTGTATTTTTTACAAAGCTTTGGCTTTGACCATGTAATCATGGATTGACTTTTGATCTTGCTTTTGGGTGACACAAACCTTCTTCTCATGTGCTGATTCTTTGCTGTTGAAAGCTTCATGGAGGCCAGTTAGGCTGTGCTTTGTTTTGCTGTGCAAGGCCCACAGTGGGTTCTAGCTCTCCCTGTCACTGGTTATGATCTTTCAGAAACCTGTGCTGCAGAATTTGCTTTCTAGCATACAGAGAGTGAAGGAGAGGTGAATGTTGCCCTTGGTCCCTAGCGTGGGCACTAGACTGGAGACCTGGGCTCCTTGCCTTGTATTTACCTACAGCAAAGCTGCACCTTGTGTGATAAACATGCAAACTGCAACTTTGTTCCTGCTTGGTGATCCAAAATGCCAGACGCAGCAGCCATAGAAAAGTGAAGCACTGAACATGACCCTGCCAGAAGCATTAGGCTCATCCCACATACCTGAACATGACATGATTGATGACAGCTCCGCTTCCTAATCACTGTACTTCTTAGCTTGCTGACTCTTACATTGGAATACAGAGATTTTACAAGTGTTAGACTTTATATCTCTCATCCCCTGCCTCAGAGGAAAAAGCATTAAAAAAATCATCCTACAGATCCCCAAGAAGATGTGAATAACATAGCTTGGCAGCAAAGCACTTCACAAAATGAAAGCTCTGAGAAATCTTGCCAACTCTTGAGTTATTTCTAACTTGGTTTCCATCATAGTGTGGAAAGGGTTTTGGCAATGCAGCTCTCAACAGGAGCTGAATTCAACAGGCAGAGGCTGGCAGGCAGTGACAGTGGGTCACTCAGCACCCTCGGAGCAGAGCGCAAGTGTGGTACGTGGAGCCAGCCCAACGCCAGCTGTGGAGAGAGGAATGGGCTGTGGATGCAGTGCAAGAAAGGGCAGGTGGGACAGAATGCCAGGACAAAGTTAACTAGATTTTCAGTCTTCCCAGGTGCCTGCTAGTCTCTTCCATGTTTTTACACAGCTGTTCTTGGTCTCAGTTTCCAGGAAGCTACCAGCAGCCTGCATAATAATGTATATAAAGTTTTGAAGGACTCATAGGAAGGAAGGGGGAAGACAAGGGTTTGGAAATTCTTAGAGTACTAGTAGAGTTGTCATAGATGGTATATTTATTCAAACACTTTTATATTTGCCTAAGAAAACTTGTTTTTCCTCTGAATGGCCACAAAAGGAACTATTAATGGTAAAAGTCCAAGGAAGCTGTGTAACTTCCAAATGCTTTCCTAATGATCCCTAATGGGCAGTGTGCACTTTCCAGACTCTAGTTAACCTCACCAGGACAGGAAATGCAATAAAATTATAATTTTAAGTCCTGTAGTTCATTAAGATGGAAGAGCTTTTGGTTTAATTTTGGAGTTTCAGGGTGCAATTGAGACTACAAAATGAAACACTTCAAAGCACAGAAGCTGGAAAAGCTGCTGGGAGAACAAACACACTATTTATATCATCTAATAGTACCAATTTTCCACACTGAATTAATTTATTCTTCCTCCTGATATCCTTGCTCTGAAACTCACAGGTCTTAAGTTTGTCTCCTTGAAGAATACGTAATTAACAACACAGGTATATTTGAAGTATTATTTAAAATATTCAGCTTTTTGTGAAAAGAGCCTGAAAGCAGCATCTGCCATCTGGGCATATTGATCTTATCTTACTGTGTCTCGCATTAAGGCTCTGCTATCTTTGATAAACTTTACAGCTCTCACATGCATACGTCTGTTCAGCCTGCTGAGCCTGGGAGGCTGACAGAGCTTTGCTTCAACAGTGTGGTTAACTTTTCACTTCAGTTTGGAACCTCGTGTGATCCTGTCCTGTGCTGCCTAAGCCTGCTCAGGGATACTGGGTTCTGCCGTGACTCAGGGTCCTGCTGGCATCCTGTGGTGCTTGTCTTCCTTGTTATTGCTCAAAGCACACTGACTGTCTGGACAACTCAATCAAAGAGCGAGCTTGAAAAAGCTACTCAAAGCATGCAGGAAAACTCCATCCCACATTTGTAAAACTCTATACTGGCACTTGTATGGCCAGGAAACAGCATCAGGCTTGTCTTGCTGCTCCAGCCTGTGAGCACTAGTCCCTGGGGAGTGAGGAGACACAACACAGGCAGCCCTGGGACATGATCTACTGTGAAGCAGTTTCTTCTCTGCAGCAGAATAAGTGACCTATGTGAACAGGGACTGACCAGTCTTGAATTTCAGCTATCAGCTGACTGCACTGACCTGCTTGCAAAGGATATAGTGGCCAAGAATTACTCATGGAAATAATTCCACAATCATCTTTGAATATGCAATAACTATAGAAAAACTGTAAGCTGTTCAAACAACTCAGCAAAAGAGGCTTATGACATGCTATCTACTCAGGTTCTGCTCAAGGCTTCATTTCATGCCTTAGTTACTGCAACAACCAGCTCTGTGGCCTTGATAGTTCCAAACATACATAAAGAATGGAACAGCCTCATGCTGCTGTTTTCTGAAGTGCTCTTTGTCTCCCATCTAACTACTGCTGTCCTCTTAAGCAAACCATGTGTTTGTGTGTGCACCATTAATGCACCCGAGTTTGAAGTCACCAACATGCACAGCGGGGCCAAACTAACTGCAGGAGCATTTCCTGGAGATGGCAACTGAGCTCAGAGTCTTGTGCTGTGCTCTGCATTGCTGCAGTATTTTGCAGAAGCACTGTATGAACTTGCCAGCACCAAGACACCTTAGCTGTCTTCAGAAATAGTATGGTGATGCAGATGCCAGCTGGGACAGAGCAAAGCAAACTTCATATCTGTACCTGTAAGGCTGTCTATTGTTTTGCCCTATGCTGTCTTTCAGCCCTCATTTCATATCCTGAAATCCTGCATCACCATTACCATGTTTTCTCCTTGTATCATTTTTATGCATGGTCCACTATGCTCCTGCTCACCCTGGTGATCGCTCAGAGATTGCCTGACAAAGCTACAAAATATTTCCCTGTCACCAGCTTCAAATCCTCCCTCCTCACTGACAGTGAAGGGGAAGCCCCATACTGGTGGGCTGGTGAGGACACCTTCCTCTTGGAGCTAAGCAAATCTGCCTGATCCAGCTGTTGCATTTGACCACATTCCCCTAAACATCCCACTGCAGAGCTGCCCCTGTGTGGGGAGAGGGCTGTGTTACCCCAATAGCTCTGCTAGTTTCTTGGGAAACCCTCTAGGGAAATACCCCAGTGGTCTTCTGTGATGGTGTGCTTATCTTGGTGTGCACCTCAGGATGTGTTTAGACTAGGTTAAAAATTGTTTTAACTTGTGTGAAGAAAAACCCTATTTGGGTCAGCTTTTGGGGAAAACTAACCCTGAAGTTACCTCACGCCAGCAATAAAACAGTTAGAGGCTGAGTGAAAACTGAAGTATTCTTGTTAAGAGTGTCTTAATCCATTTGCCAGGCCTGTACACCATCAGATGTTGTAGTATCCTGAGATTTAGCTTCGAGTGCCCCCTTTTCCCTCTTAAATGTCATATAATCTATACAAGACAAGAGGTACTATTATGAGGGTGGTTTGACCTGCAGCATTAAAACACAGATCTTAGCTGAGGAATTTCTGTATGAAGCCTATAACCTCTGGCTGAACTGGAATGTGCCTTTCAGAAAGGAATCCAGGCTTTTGCTTTAAGACCCCCCAGCCCACACAGTCCACATCCGCTGTAGGTATGTTGTTGAAATACTCAGCTGTACACTTTCTGGGTTTGTGTGTTTAAAAACAAAAGCCACTAAATATATTTTTGGCCAGATTCCTGTGGGGGACTTCAGTATATAAAGTGCCAATTACATTCTTAAGACCTGCATATGCTGGTGCTCCAAGAGCAGCGATGCATTGCTTCCTAAACTTGTCAATGTTTACAGTTTTTACTCATAGAGAAGGTCCAAACATGTGCCTCCATATCACAGGCACCAGGCTGTTCAGATTTATGTCCAAACTCTGGTAGCTCTGTGTACCATGTGTTTTCCTGCCTGTCTTATCTTGGGAGTTGACTGTACCATGCATGATCATACGACAGAGAGACCCTACTTCTTCCTTACTGATGGCCAGTGACTTTTTAATGTCCCCATTGGGAGTGTGGGAGACTGACCAGGTTGGAGCTCCTCTCCTACCTCACCTGGAGCAGAGGTTTGAGTTATGATCACTTAGATATGCCCTAACCACAGGATTTTCAGATGCTCCCATAACTCTTTCTGGTTAAGCATTCATGGGCCAGAAAGTATTAGGAATTCCCCTAATATTCAGCTACTTCACACAAAGTACAGCTGGTTAACTGAGAGAGAACGAGTTGCCTATTGCAGAATACTCTATCACCGCAGTGAACCTAATCCTACTTTCAACCTGAATTTGAACTAAATTCCAGCTACTGCCTTTCATCATATTTCTGATGTCCAGATTAAAGAACAATTAACTGCTTTCTTTTAACCTCATGTAAGTACCTGGACTGCAGTTCTCTGGTTGCTTTAATCTGACAATCACAAGTCAGAGCTCCCTGTTCTTCAGGCCTGATGGCTGTTTCTGTGGTGCCTCGGCACTGGTGTAGTAGGTCTTGCAATGAACTGATCTGAACACAGCAAAAGGTTTGTGCCTAGCCAACCTGGTTCTCTGCTCACTCATAAAACAGTGTACAAAGGGCAGAGGTGAGGGGAAGACACAGAACAGGAAGAAGAGGGGACTGAAGGTCTGGTCTGCCCTTTCCAGTGGCAATCAAGATCCGTCTAGGGTGATGACAAACTTGTGTTCCTCAGAGGACTTTTAATTTATTTATTTTCTCCTCTCCCACCTGTATTCTATCAATACCACAGACCTCTGGAAGATGTTTCTGAAAAGGCTGTATCTGTGGATATGTTGGTTTGGGCATGGGTAGAAAGACGGTTCTGTTATGAAATTCAAATTTGTTGAAACCTTAGAATTTCTAGAGTTGTTGCCATCTTCCCAAAACCTTTCCAGTGGCAACATCAATAATCTCTGTGGGACAGGGAAAAATATCCTGCCTGCCTATAGTTAAAATGGTCCATGTCATATGATTCACATCCATGAAGGAGAGGAGCATCTCCTTCAGGAGTTTGTACAGGCTATGGCAGAGAGGAGTATTTGTTGCTTTTGTAGAGCTATGTTGCTGCACTACTCTGAAGGGCTCTAGGGAAACTTTTAGTGAACCTGTGGCATAAGTCCTCCTTCCCTGAAGTCCAAATCCATGCTGCAAATCTGTAGAGACAAGAGGAAGTGGTTAAAAATTTCAAGGGAATGATCTTATATCTTGCTCCAAACAAAAGGCATGCTCACATAGTAGCGCCTGGTTGAGAGCTCTCCAGTTATGGCTTGTCTGACAGCCTGGTGAGCTGATGCATTGTGCCATCTGCTAGGAAACCAGCTCAGCAGAAGGATGGAATAGTTTTCTGCTGGGATAGTAAACCGAACTGGTCCTGCTGTGACCTAATCAGTGCTGCAGAGGGTAGACGGGGAACTGGAGTAAATGAGGGAGGAGGAGTGGTTGTGGGAGAGGGCTCAGATGAACTGACTCTGGGGTTAACCAGACATGGAGATTGTGTATCTGACAAAGGCCATGGAGTGGCCTTGATTCTTGGTATTTGCAAAGGGATGGCATATTCTAGAATAACTTACTGGCTGCAAGAGACAAACATAGCCCCTCTCCCAGCTTTATTTTTCCAACTAATCACCGAAGCTCTGTTGGAAATGACAGACACACAAGTGTACTTGGGTCACAAAGAGGAAATTCTTGAGTAACATAACCAACTGGGGTTCATGAAGGCGCCTTGCAAAAATATGTCATGTAAGAAGTTGAGAAGGTGCAGCCCAGTAACTTCAGTAGAAATTAGTTTTCCTTTGGAATATTCTGGGAAAGGATAATTCTGATTTACGATCAGCTGGTTACAGTTCTTCTTTTAGAATAATCACTTTAGGTGTCTGCACATCATTCAGATTCCTACATTAAGCGATTAATTCTTTGGTATTTTTTTTAATTCTACCCCAGTGAGGTGGACTTTTGTGTTAGTCATCTCTCACTCACAAATCGATTCCTCTTGTTGATAAAAACAAAACCAGCTACATTCAAAGCCAACAATATCTGAACTTTATTAGGTCACCCAAAGCAGTGAGTAATAAAGTTAGAGGGATGGGTTTAGCTGGGACCACATGCCGAGTTTCACTCCAGAGAAGTCTCTGCAAGTCTCTGCAGTGGAACTATAAATCCCTGGACATAGCATGGAAGTGCTAATGGGCCCTCAGATTCAGTGCCACTACCAGGCAATAATATCCGTAATAGCAACTAACAAAGATACAACCAACTGAGCTCTTCAGGGTTCAGCAACTGCTCCCAGGCCTGGAGCAGAGCTCATTTATTTTCTTCTCTTCATTCCACTAGAGCAGCTCCAAGCCCTGACAGCACATGGGGATAATTGAAGCAAAAGTGCTCAACCCTGACTGCCCAATCTTCTCATAAAACAATCCCAGGATTGTTCTGGGGACCGTTGGCACAACAAACCTTGCACTGCAAATTTTGCTCCATAATTAGCAAGCAGTTGCTGTCATGCCTGTCAGATGGGTTTATGTGACGATGTGAATAGAACAACAATTGACTGTCTTCCCTTGCAACCAAGGATAAGAAACTGCTTTGAGTAAAGCTGACAATTATGTAAAAGGAACTAAATGAATTTGGCTTATGGTTCACACTTACCCCTCACAGATGGAAGGCAGGACCTCTGAGGCCTGTTTCTGAGTCCTTGCCCCTTTGTACCTGACTAGTCACTGGCTAAGTGCCTAATGAGGCTCAGAAGAAACAAAACCAGTACTGAGGGCTTTTTATTGTCTTTCTTTTCTTTATAAAGCAGGGAATTACCATGTGGTTCGCATCCAAGTTCAAAATCTGATCTTATCACCCAAAGCTGATGACAGACACAACTGTGCTTTCACAAAAACAGAAGGACTAGTGATACCATGAGTCGGACAACAAAGATAGGTAGAAAACCGAAGAAGCTTTGAAAATTTTAGGTGCTCCATTTATACATATGCCTTTGCAAGCTATCTGTACACAAAATAGTTTTGTTAGGTTTTTCCCACCCACCCACTGATCGTAGTGGTGAAAGCAGTAATGTAGAGGGGAGTCCAGGTATCTGCCTACATCTTACCAGTAATCATTCTTAATGTCATCCAGGACAAGTCTCATGAGGAATATAGAAACTCTGATTCTCTGTGGGCAGTAACAGCTGGAACTGTTGCTGGAATTTATAGAAAGGCAAGCTCAGAGAATAAGAAATCTTAGCTATTAATATATGTTGATTCCGGTCTTGTTGCACTAGGAGAACACTTAAGACCAGGGATGAATAAAGTGGGCCACTTTTTGCATTCAAAGTGGGAATTTTTCTTTGCTCTGAAATGTTCAGGATGTTTCTCAGGAACTGGTGTCCCAGTACAGTATGACATGTGGGAGTGTGGTCTGTGTGGAACTGCAGGCAGAAAGAGGTTTTACTGTGCTCATGACACATAGAATTGCCTGAGAACCAAAGAACTTCTATCAACCTATACCCAAGCAGCTCCTCTGAGCACCCCAGACTTACCAGAGATAGATAAAGGACTGCTACCTGGGGACCTCAGTGAAACCTGATGTGCTGGAAATGGAGTGAAGTGATTCAACTGGAAAGGCAGAATCTGGGCTGTGTAAAACGAATAAGCTGGGGATGTGGGGTGAAGCACAGAGATGCAAGAGCTGCCTTTCCTTTGTTGCCACCTGATTCTATCCTTTTGAATAGCCCTGGCTGGGCAGGATGCTTAAATGAGTCATCAAACTGCTTCACTGGTCTCCTCTCTCTGTGCAGGGGAGGTCTAGGGAAAAGCCAGGCACTTGCATGTGGCATCCCAGCTCCTGCTGCCCTTTGGCTCTCCACCCCAACAGTCCTCATGGTAAATGCTTCCCTTTCTCAGGATCTTCCTATCTTCTGAGTTGCTTGCTGCTCTTTCTCGTTACAGCTTTATCTTTCTCTGTTGGGGAACCTTGTCTAGTATGTCATTAAAAAGTTACTCAATTTGCCACCAGACAGTGAATTTCTGGATGAGGATAGCACTGAACCCTACCAGTGCTAATCTTACTAATCTTGTTAATCTTTTTCCTTCTTTTGCATTCATTGGAAAGCTGGTATGAAGAGAGATCCTTTTTGTGTGTCTAATGGACTGGTAGGGTTGCAAATATAACCAACAAAATAAAGACCTCATATAACTATGGCCATGTAATCTTTTCTCCTTCTTATACACCTTCCTTCCTGTGTGTCTCTGTCGACTTATGCTCTAAAACAGAATACATGTCCGAACACACCAAATCTGTAAGAAAAGTTTTTGAAATTCCTGTTTACAAAAACCCAGCAATATCCAGGCACAAATATGTGGGCAAAATCCCAGTCCTTTCAGTGCGTAATTCAGTTGTCTCCTTTCCAGCTGTATCTGTCGCTTTCAAAATGACACAACCTTTTTCTAACTGTAAAATTAGCTCATTATAAGTTGCAGTTTTCAAAACTGGCTGTTGGTCTTGTAGCTGAAACTGTGCCAAATGCTGAAGGGTTTGGCTTTTTTAAACTGTAAGTGTTTGAAAAGCAGAGAGAAGAGAGGATTGTACTTGAGAAATATTTTCATGTAGTGCAAAAAACCAGCTGGCAGACATGGGCAACTCTGTTCTGTGACTTCATAGAAGCTTTTACCAGAAACTTTCATAAAAGGAAAACCCAAGAGGACCTGGGAAAGGAGGGGGAGCTACAAATGTTGTTTGTCTTTCCTGATAGTGATAGCTAATACACATCAGCTCTCCTGGGGTACCAATACAGCGAAGACAAGACACATTAGTTTTGCCATAGATTAAATTCAGCTAAGAGGCTTACGGCTGACCCATCAAATTCATCTCATGATAAAATGAAAGTGCTTTTATTTTCCCTGTTTACTTTAACTTTGTTAACAAGCTTTAGCTATCCCGAGACCAAAAATAAGCAGCTTTAGCACTAAAGTCAAGCCAGAAGGTCCAGCTAAAATCGCTGGAGAATAGAATGTGACACCCTCTTTACCTTCTTTTCCAAATGCATTATTTATATGAATGTTGTAGCAATTATGTGATTATACAGAAGTTAATGCACAACAATAAACCAAAGGACCATCAAAGAAATGCTAATGGCAGGGAATGTTTTTTGTTTAAATTGTGGATTCACATTTCTTTTTCTTTTTTCCTTGAGGGCTACAAGAACAGAAAATTTGCAAACCTAATAGAAGAGTCTTCAAATGTAAAATCTTTGAGTACAGAAAAGAAAATGAAATCCATGTTCCTGTCTCTGTTTCTCTCAACCTCCTTTGAAATATGAACAGCTTCAGAAAATGGACTCATTTATTTCACCTTTTTCTTTTGGCCTGAATGGTCATGTGAAGCATAACAAGAATGACTGCATGGCTCTGGGGTAAGGGCCAAGGGCCCAAGGACCAGGTATGTTTCTCCTTAATCCTGCCACAGAGGGTGAAGGGCTTGGGGAGAGCTTAGCAGATCATGGAGGTCAGCACCTGGTTGCACAGATGGTGTTGGTAACAGGGATTTGGCTTTCACAGCCATGGGGTTGAGAACCGAGGACTGCTAGGAAGAGGTGAGATCCACCTAATCGAGCAGGGCAAAACATCTTTGCCAATAGACTGACCTGCCAGAGGAGACATTCAAACAATGAATGACAGAAAAGGGAGATGACAACTCACAAAGAAGTGAAAGGCCAGGATGGCAAGGAAAGGGCACAGGATGGACTGGAGAAGAAAAACCTCAAAGCAAACAAACAAGACAGAGAGGAATCCACTACTGACATATGCACACAGGTAAGGAAGAGGAGTCTGGGAGAAGTGGTTGATTTACAAGGTTCGTCTCCTCCAACCTCAAGAACAGCCAAGCTTGTGGACTTTAACAGCTTGGAGAAATGGACTTATGGCAGCTAGGTCAGGCAATCCTAAATATGGATACAGGCAGAGCAATGAGTGGATTGAAAGCAGCCCTGTGGAGAATGATTTGGGGGTGTTGGTGGATAAAACACTGAGTTCAGACCCATCAATGTGTCCTTGCAGCCCAGAAAGCCAACCATATCCAACTGCATCCAAAGAAGTGTGACCAGCAGGTCACAAGAGGTGAGTCTCCCTCTCTACTCTGCTCTGGTGAAACCCCACCTGGAATACTGCTCCTCTTTTACTGTAGGGGTGGTTAAAGGAAGAGTGGAATTTGATGTAGCACAGATTTACTAGATGCTTTTAGCTTTGTTCCCCAGCATAGCTGTACAAAATCGTTCTGTTGGTACTCAATAGACTGTAATTTTCAGAAGTTTTAATTCAGTCTAACCTAGGACTTCCAACACTGCAAGCTGTTATTAGCAGAGTTACATTCTTAATAATCATAAATGCTTATTTGGTCTGCTGAAAATTACTAAAAACCATGCAATATTCTCACAATAAAAGATTTTTATTAACTTCGGGATTGAATGTATATTTTACCAAGGGAAAGTATGAATTACTACTTCAAAAGTTTCAAAACTGAGAAATTTCCTTCAAAGAGCTTGACACTCTGAAAAAACCATGAAGAATTAAAAGGTTATTGTGTAAAACTGTCTTCTCAAAAAGAAGCAATACTCATGGGGAGCTAAAGGAAGCAATGGCACAATGGTAAATCACTTCCCAAATAGAAAGAGTCTAATCATGTATCTCTTAACTCTTAAAAGCCGATGCAAAGACCTTCACTTTTACTTGCTGAAGTTAGCCAGTAACACTATGGCCTATTCAGTTGCCAAATGAGATTTGTAAATATCTTTTGAAATTTTAGACAATGTTTATTTAAAACAAAATTTTCAGGTGGGACAGACATGACCTGATACTTCTCCTTAAATCATTCTATTGGCATATTATTTATGGTTATGCTATACAATCTGCTGAGTTCTGAAACCTGCCAAATTGAATTGGGTTTGCCTTGGTGTATATCAGTTAGAATGTCTTCCTTTCTTCCCTCCTAGCTCCCCCTCAAAGGTTTACTGCTCTTTTCCCACAGTAGTACATCAAGGATTTACAGTTCTCTGCCTAGTAGTCTCATTAGGAACACTAAGAAGAAATTCTTTGCTTCAAGAGATTTAAAGGAAAATGATAGGCAGGGAAAGGGCTGTGTCATGGAGAATTCTTTTACTCTCAGGCTTCGCAGGAATTTTATGGTGCATGTGTTATGAGGAACCTGGTCTCAGTTCTGCCTTAGCAAGTGCAGCCTCAACCTGCTCAGCATCCTGAAGAATCACAGGAGGCAGCACCAGTACAAAGCTTTCCCTGAATTCCTTCCAGTCCCTCTGCCTGCAAAGGTAGTGTTTTGAAAGTGGTGGTGAAGGTGTGAAATCTGAACCCATGAATTTTCCGATTAGTGGCCACAAAAGTTATGGCATGAACAAGTTGATGGAGAAAACTGCTCGTACTGGTAGAAATACTCTCCCTTTAAAATAACATGAATAGGGTAGTTTGTGGCCAAGTCTTTGCTGCACATTTCCCTTAGAATGAGAAACACAGTAAAGAAAGCTGTGAAGTCCTTTACTAGCATAAATCCTGTGTGGTGGTCCTTTGGCTGAAGGACTAGGCTGTGCAGCCTCCAGGAAACACAGGTTTGTATCCCAAACCTTCTCGCTCTTGTCTGTGCCAGGTGGATAACGTGTCACACTGCGGTGCTGAGCACAGGCACGGTGGGAGATAAAGTAAGAGCTTTTTGAAAGTCAGCAGGAGTCTGACTGCTTTGAAATCAATGACAAGGGTCTGGGTCTGGAAATGCACTGCTGCTTAGCAGGAGGCAGGGACACCAGTGATGGCTTTGAGAGCATAGATGTGTTTCCAGCCCTTTCCCATGCAGTGCAGTTGTCTCCACCAGGCCAGGGGTCCCCAGGATATCCCCACCTTTGCATGGCCTTGATGTGCTCTTTCCTCCCAGTACACACAAACTATGGGCTGTCAAGCGGGCTTTGTGGTTTCTTTGGACTTTTCAAATTGAGACAGTCCAGGTTCGTAGGGGAAATCCAATTTAGAACAGGGTTTTCAGTGGTGACTCAGAGCTGAGTTATTTCTAAACAGTGAAAAACATTATGCCCTGCAACTCATAGAAGATAAGTAACTAAAATGTTATGCATAATGGAATGTGTTGTGTCTGGCTCTGAAAAGATCACAAAATTTGCATCTGAAATGGTATCAGTGAATGTTAGAGGCTGAAATTCTGCTCCTATTTTGAACTGTACAACTCCAGAGAGGTTTCTCTGGCTGTAAGACATAATTTTTTGATTAAGAGTTTATTTAATTTCTGGTTTATATCCTACTACTGTTAACTCTTTGGGGCCCACTCTGCTCTTTCCTGAAGTTAATTAGGATTTTCACATTGAGTTCAGGGGAAGCAGGACTTGAACTTTATTGGATGTCAATTGGAAATGGAAGCCAAACTTGTGTTCTGGATATTATTATTCTGTTTGCTGTTGGAGTCTATGCCTGAGTTATATGAATACTAAAATCCTGGCAGGAATATACCCTAATAGATTATTTTTTGACTCCAGCAGGAGTTCAGTGAATATTATTGCAATTCAAGTAGTAACTTTTTTGACTCTCTCTTCAAACTAGTGTCAAATTCTCTGTGGGTGTCAGTACGAGACCTGGAGACCTTAGCCAGCGGGACAAAATAGTGTCAGTTCTACAAACCAACACTAGACTTCCTGCAACTTGGAAATGTGCCAGAGAGGAGGCAATGCTGCTACGCGGTGAGCAGGGGATGCATGGGCAGCTGTGCATACAGACAGTGCTCAGCCTGGTAGAAAGAACTCTTCTAAAGCTGTGCATCCACATATTGGCTTTACTCTTCTCCTCACCAGTACACGTAGTAGCTTAAACATCCCCTTTGCTGTGGCACCAGTCTGATGGGCAATCTGAAATCAGAAGCTGCTGCTCAGGTGCACAAACACAGGCGAGAAGGGTTGAAGGGATCCAAGGAAACTCTAAAATCTATGAAATTAAATTAATTTTGTTATTTTGGTAACACAGGAAACATGCAGATGTCAGCAAAATAACAAACAAGTCTACATTAATTTCTTTTCCTTGGATCCCTCACTGAATTTGAAGTTTTACTGAGTACAAAGGAATCCGTGTTTTTACTTCCTCTCCTCCAGATCAAAGATCCTCCTTCAGGTGAATCCACATTATTTCTTCCTCACTAAATTATAATATCTATAATGTAAGATATTTCAGAATGTGATACAGTGATGCTGAAAGACCAGTGGGAACAAACATGTATGATATAACAAGGAGAGGAATTATTCTTTTATCCTCTTCCTTCCCACCATGACCTCCCACTTCCTCCCTGCATTCTCAGTGCTGGTTCCCCTGTTGTGTCAGCACTTGTCAGCTGTGCCAGACACCTTGGCTCAAACTCCAAACCAACCTGAAGGGACTTCCACCCATTTCAGACACTTTCTGTGAAAATGCTCAGAAACATTTCCTGGGTAGGCCTTTCTTATGTACACCTGGTTTAGACTAAATAGACAGGACAGTATTTGAGTCTAGAGAATGGCATTCCAGGTACTAGGGTGTCAAGGGAGGGAAACACAGCATCCAAAGCCTCCTTCAGGGCGAGGTTAGCTCCTTTGCTATATATGAAGGGCACAATTTGAGAAGCAGAAACTGGTATACTCAGGGATGCATGCCCAGAAAATTTATATTTATGCAAGCACAGCACTTTGCTCTTTGATACTTGTGGTGTGCAGAGTGAGAGCTTTGAAAGTCTAAATTTTGGACTTTGCCACCTAAAGTAGTACTTAGGCAACAGCTAGATATTTAGCTCACTTTGTGGATAGAGTCCATCAGGAACTAAACTTGGATTAGCAGAGTTTGGAGTTGAGGTTACAGGAGCACTGTATTCTATATTTGAACTGAAATACTTTCTAACTTTGCCACCAAACATAAACCCCCAAATCTATGTTGGGCTTGAAACACTTCATATGTAATGTGAAGCCACAGGAGATTTATTTTTTCTTTTGAAATGTTTGAGGCAAATAATCTGAGTCTTTTGGATTTAAAATGCAGAGAAAAACAGACACATATCTGACTTCTAAAAATACACCATAAGAGAGGAAAGTCAGTAGGTTCAGGACAAACTCAGTGACCCTGTTCAAATGACAAGCAGATTCTGAGAGCCTGTTTAGCCAGTAGCACTACACTGAATAATATGAAGACAGTGTGTATTAGGTACCTTAAAACAAACCCTCTTCTTCTAGGGCCTGCTTTGCAGACAATGATTATTCCTGTCCAGGAGTAGCTTCTCTTTGCAGGGAACATGTTTGTTTTCAGTTTATGGGCACTTAGCTATTTTTCCTTTGGCAGGTCTCCCACTTTTGCCTCACCACATTACTTCATACCTGTCAGTTTCTCTTTGTACCTGGTCATCTTGGTCATCTTGACCAGATGTCATCTCTTTTTAAATGGTGGCAGGCACCCAGGGAGTGCTCCTTTGCAAACACAGAAAAAAATAGTGAATTCACAGCCGACACAATAGCCTTACACAGACATTTTTGGAGAATCTGGAGCTGGTTTCTCTTTCCCAAAGCTGGCATATTCAGTCCTGTCTGCAGGAAAGCCACCAAAATCATAGTGCACACCTTAGGACAGTCAGTGGAATGGGCACTGCTCACTGTGAATAAAGGAAGAACATGGTTGGGAAGTATTTGGGATCTGGGGACTGGCAGGCAAACTCCAGGCAGCCTACAAACAAGAGCACCAATCAATATGAACTGCCATCCAAATGTAGAGGGTAGTGTGCACTGAAATGCTTGTGTATTTTGGAAAGAGCAGGCAGTTTTTCTTTTTCTGCTTGGCCAATCTTTAAAATGTTAATTTCCTTGTGATATCAAATCCCATAATTATCGGTCACCTGGATAATCTTGATAATTTTCTTCTGGAGTTATTTCCCATTTTTTTCTCTCTCACCTCGTAATGATCCCCTTCGAGAAATGGGCACCAGAGAAACCAGAAAGTTCAGTGTGTTTCATGTCAGGCGTGTTTATTGTAGCAGAACAATTACCACAGAATCACATTAGAATTATAATGTGTTTTTATGCTGATTCAAAGTAGCAGATGAAAATGTAATGCAATGATTGACTCCTCTTGGACATAGATCATGAACGGCAAGACCGCCCACTGGAGGCTACGCTTTTAGCCTCAGCTCACACCACCCAGCTCAGTAGCAATATGGGTCCTCCTCTCACCTTCTCATTGCCTTTTGGAGTTCAAACCGTCTTCATGTGCCAAAGATCTGCACTGGGCTCACACCACCAAGAGAAAGAGGACAGCTGGGAAGTGTGGTGAGGGCAGTTAATTGCTGGCTGAATGCTGCCACCTAACAACAAAGTGCTCTGCTCCCTTTTCAAGGGTTGTACAAAGTGAAGTGTTTTCAAAGTGCTCTCCTGTCCTGAAGCAAACCTCCGAAGAAAAGAACTACCAAACAAAAGGAAGGAGGAAATTAACATTTTATCAGTGGCTGGGTTAATTTTCTCTGACTCCTTAATCTGTTTTCAAGTAGTTGATATAAACTATCCCTATACAGCTACTGGAGAAACACTGGCGCACCCAGAGGGCTCAGGATGTCATCCCTATTAAAGACTCCTCTTAGGATGGGAAGCCACACTAAGAAAAACCATTCCAGATCAAGGTCTGCTCCCTTTCCTCCTCTGACTCCTCAGTTTGCTGTGGAATCAAAATCTCCAGGAAGCTTCTGCCAAAATCTACCCACTGCGTGACCACAAACATGCAGGCATCACTGTGTTCATATTAATCATTACCCTTATTACAGTCATGGCATTTGCACTGAGCAAATCAGCGCATGGCATGAAGGCTGAGTCCCAAACACTTTCCTTGGCGACAAAAACCATTTTAGAGTAGCTCTGGCTGTCCTTTCCCACTGACCATTCACTGAAACAGAACCAGTGTGAATTGAAATAACATGATATTTGTCTATTAAAATGCACAGTTTTAATCTTCTCTTTCTTTTAGAATATTAGGGTCCACTTTCTATCTCATATCTAGGCTCCCAAGGTAGAAAGGGCAGGCCTTGGATTTGCATGATTGGATTTGCATGATCCTTGAGTAAAAGATCCTTGAGTAAAAGAGTAAAAGATTTGGCAACCAAGATTTGAACAATGAGAATCTCTTTCCTGTAATCTGGGTGGCAAAACACTGGTTCATAGAGGCAAAATCCCAGTAGTGGGCAGTTTTATAAAGAGATTTAATCCAAGTCAGTCATGTAAGTTCCATTTTCACTTGATCTGGGCACTGCACAAAGTGGTCAAATTACCACTTGAAATCCCTTTCAGTTCTTTTTTTCCAAAGACCATCTGCAAAGTAATGCAGTGCTATCCAGCCAGAAAAATAGAAAGCCTGGTTATGATTGCTGTGCAACTGAGGTAGTGAGATCCTTAGGCAGGATAAGCAGCTGATTTCAGATTAAGTTGGAGGTTTGTAGTCCATTAAAGGCCAACACATCTACACAAGGCGTTTGTGGTGTTCTTCTGGGAGGCTGTGCAGATAAGGAAATATCCACATACATCTTTTAAGCTTGTACAGCATAAACTGAACATGCAAGAGTGCATGAAAGTGGAGCTCTCAGATGCACATGTTGTACATAGATGAAATAAACCTTCAGCTGAGAAGATGCATAATAGAGGATGATAACAAAACCCCAAAGGTGCATGCCTACAAAAAGGGCTGACTGCATGTATATACATATAAAGGGAGGCAGTTTGGATCGTTTTTCTGGTTTTTGGTCAGTTAAGAACCTCATCCTCTTTTTTAAGTGTTTGATCATGTTTAGCTCCCCATCTACCTAGGAACTGTGTGGGTAGTTAGGGAGCTGTAACTGTGGGACAAATCCAGTGGTGGGCTTTACAGCTGGGAAAGGTTTAATCCCTATTAAGGCTTAATTCCTTAATCCGTAAAGAAAGGAGGATTAAAAACGGTCTGGAGCAGCTGTGGTTCTGGGCTGTCCCCAGGAGTGCATTTGCATGGTGTCTTCCCAAGATGCAGAATGTGGTTGGGAGGCAGGACAGCCAGAGGCAGGATGGCCAAATCTGGCAGGCTCTGGACTTAGCCAAAGTTTGTGAATATTTTGACTTCTGACTCTGTTGGGCTCAAGTTAGTTGTTTAATGGCTATCCACAAATGTTTGCTCAATAGGCTGGGTTGCCTGCTTGCGCAAACCTTTTGGAATAGTTAATCTTTAGTCAGTAAATCATGGTTTGGGACCAGAAACAGTGACTGGCGAGTAAGCAGTGACACAGAGCTCTCCTCAGCTGTGCCAGAAGATGAGCTCAAACACACATGTTCTCCTGTGGCCACGGTGGGTATGTGCAGGTCATCTCCCACCACCTGGCCTGTGACACAGCTCCTCCTGGGCATGTTCAGGCACGGCAGCGCTTTTCTACAAGGGTGGATAACTGTTGCAACCATAATTATAGAAAGCAAACGCATTGGGAAAGATAAAGTCTTCTCGTGAGTGACTCATGAACAGGGAAAAGCACACAGCTTGTCAAAGACATCCACAACCAATGGCTACCTCTGTTCTTTCCTCTGGTTCAGCGAGGCTGACTTTTACAGCTCCCAGGCTGCACTTGGACTCAGCAGAGATCCAACCGCAGAAGCTCAGCTCAAGGGATAATGTCAGAAAATTGTAACCTGGGAAAAGATCAACATTGTCAGGCATTGTGGTGTTGGTCTATGTTTGTCCCTCCTCATGGATTTGTTTACACTGGAATGGAAAGGTAAAATAATACTCAGTTTTGTAAACAGATCATCGGTAAAATACCCTTTGTTAACATTAATAAATAGCTTGCTTAAGAAAAGCCCCCAAGTCCCTGTGGTAGGTATTAGCCTTTGGTTTCCAGTTACTCAACCTCTTTACAAGTCTTAGAGATCTCATAAACTTTGAATGTTGTAGTAAAAATATTTATAGGGTAAGTCAAAGAAAAACATAAAATTGCATTCAAGTTTTGACAGGAGTAAAACTACTTATCCTGCTTATTTTTTATTATAGAAAACTGGATGCTGTGACCTCACTAAAAAATGATAGCTATTTAAGCAGAAAAGTTGGAAAAGATTTTGTGCATGTTAGTATTTCCTTTCTGAAGTATTAATATTTACCTTGGGAAACTCTTAAGTGCTTAATTGGAAAAGACAGACAAGGAGTGCTCATGGTGTCACAGACTGTTTATGGAGTCACAACAAAACTCTGCATATTTCCAGATGATATTTCAGTCTGAAACTACATTGGCCTGCGTTTTCACTGGTCTAAGATTTGGGCTTGGCAAAGGCTAGATTCACCATGAACACCTGAGTTCCTCTGCAAGTGTTTAAATTCATCAGTCAGATCATAGAGAAACCATTTTCAGCTTTGTCCAGTCCTGTAGATGCCTAAAGCCTCCACAGCATCTCCATTTCCACTGACACCTCACCCTGATCCAGGCATCACCAGGCTGCTGGGAGCTGCTGATAAACCTTTTCCTACCTGGCCACTGACATACCCTGCTTGTGGTGTGTAAGCCAGCTGGCAGGCTCAGAGCATCCTTGGTGTCTCAGACCTTGCATGCAAAACAGCACAGGGCATGCTTTCCAGGAGGTGAGAGACCTGCTTTTAAATTCCCACCTGGCTTCAGGTCCTCTCAGACCCCAGGGATGTGCTTGAGACAATCCAAGAGGTGTTTTCCTCCATCTCTTTGTTGACTTAGTTCTGTGTTGTACTGTGGTGATTTAACTCCAGCTGGCAACTCATCCCCTCACAGCTGCTTGCTCTCCTTAGTAGGTAAAGCAAAATCCACTTGTCAGCAAAGCAAAGCAAGGAACTAATTCTGGTGAATCAGGTGTTCAGCCATCTCCAGGAATGCAGGGATTCATCATTCAATGCTGACTTGGGAAGACAAACACCATTCTTCTGAACATCTCTCTTCCTTCTTGTTTTCTCTGCTGTATTTGCTGAGCACGATGTCATATGGTGTCATATGGGATATTTTTTTGATCATTTGGGGTCAGCTGTCCTGGCTGTGTCCCCTCCTAATTCCTTGTGCATCCCTAGCCTCCTCACTGCGGAGGTGGAGTGAGGAGCAGAAAAGGCATTGACACTGTGTAAGCCCTGCTCAGCAGCAACAAAAATGTTGCTGTATCATCAACACTGTTTTCAGCACAAATCCAAACCACAACCCCATACCAGCTACTGTGAAGAAAATTAACTCTATGCCAGGCAAAACCAGCACATTATGTGATATTTTGGGGGACTGTGATAAAGATACAGTGATTAACCTCTAGGTTGTAAGTATATTTACAAAGTATAGAAAAGCTGCTGTCAAGTCAGTCTCAGGCTGAGAGAAATAAAGGTTGCTGGGTTCCTGCTCTAGTAGTGAAGCTCTTTAGGAGACCTGACAGTAAACATCCTAAGTCTTTAATTTGGCTTAAAAATTCAGGCCTAAACCCCCAAAAAAGAGATGCAAAGTTTGGTTTGGACTGAGAAGAGAAACAGAAAAAAAATTTGCAAATACTTTGCTTAAAACACCTGTTTTAAGCAAGTTAATGCTAGTTAATGGTGAGGTTTTTCCATTCTGCAAAAATCTATGCAGTTGAACAGCTGCTTGATGGGGACAGGGACAGCCTAATCACAGCTCCTGAAAAGTAAGTGTCACATAGCACACCTAGTAAAAGCTTAAGTAGTAAATTATCAAGTGACCTGAGCTGCCCTTTAGGCACTAAAACAAGTGGCTGATTTGGTTTTTTTTAAGATATGAAATGGAAAATTTGATCATCACATCCCAGAGCACTTGGGCTGGTTGCACCTCTGATCACGTAGCTTTCTCCTGACCTCCTCCATGGGAGACCAGCTGAGCAGCTGCTGAAAACATCTGTTTACAAACATTCTTGACAAGAAAGTACTTTTTTTCAATTTCCTGATGAAGATTGATTCTTCTCCTTCAGCAGCAGGGTTTCAGTGGTGGCTCATGGTGGACAGATGCCTCTTCTCCAGGCTGAGAGCTGAGGGCCAGGCACTTGCTGCCATGAGAATCCTCCACCATATTCTCTCCTGTAAAAGCTGTTTCATTCCTGATGCATCTGAAGTTTTAGATTGAAAATTCTATGATAGAAAGTGAAGTTTTCTTTGGGACAAACACTAGAAACCCCTCCTTTTCAGCCTAGGCAATGCATCCCTGTGAAGGCAGCTGCCATGCAGAGAGCCCAACTAAGGGGTCTGCTCAGCCCCACTGAATGGGGGCAAGGTGGCAGCTCACACTGCTGTACTTAACACCCACAGCTCTGACAGTGTTAAAACACACTTGAAGCTTTTTATTGCTATTATTAAATGGGAGCTTAGTTATCTTTATCTCACACCATATATAGACAGAAAATAGCCAAAAGTTTCAAGACTAAAAGCCAAAACCTTAAAAAAAAGTGCTATAGTAAAAAGTCCTTGACTCTGGAGACCTCTTTTCCATTAGGATATGACCAATGTATGACTATCCTTTCTCTTCCTTTGTCTGTTGTGCACGAGACATTATGACTTCTCTTAAGCATTTTTATTCTGGGTAACAATACAGAAAGAATTTCATAAGAACTCTCACTTCTTGCAGCATCAGCTACAAGTTACAACATAAAACCACCAAACCCTTGAAGATTATGTGAGAGCTATAGTTTGATGAGCCATTAAATCAGGTAACCATTATTCGGGCTATTTCAATTACAAAAAATTGTTTTAGTGCTGTCTTTTTACTGCACTGCTTACTTTGCATGATCCTGTTTTTAATCAGCTCCCTTGGTAAGAACCATGGATAAATACCACCTTCACATGTGTGCACAAGTTCTGAACTTTGAACCAATGCGGTATGTTAATACATATTAATCTGTTTACTTACTTAGCCTGTGTCTGGTCACAGCCAATAAATCCACAAATCCAGGGACTGCCGATTGTATGGCAGGCATGTAAGCACACAGTACACAGAGAACAACCTGGAAATTTTTCAGGCCATGGAAAGGTGGACCTTACTTTGTAAAATGGGATGGTGCATGTGCTGATGTGCCGTCAGAGGTGCACTGCTGTTTACCACACACTGGTAGCTTGTGTGATTTTGCGCACATTACAGAGCAGGATGTCTTACCTCAGGGATGTGACCCTGCATTCACTGGTTTGCTGGGTGTTACCCATGAGCACAGACTCAGTGAGTGCCTTCAAGTCTTATGAGAGATATCAAACCAGGTGTCATGGGGGGTCTATGGGATTGCTCCCCCTCTCTTCCCTGATAGAACCTGAAAGGGGCTGGGTAAGACTCATGTACTTTATGTGTGTACAGAACTGCTTTCTTTGATAACACAGATTTTAATTAGGTACAAAGATATTGTGCAACCTCGCCAGGGAGGCGTGTGGTACTGCCTTGCTTTGGGTGTGTTAGTGATGACTTGGTGTTGTAATAACTGTGTGCCTCCTTTGAGGTCTTAGGGGTAACTCACCTCCTGTGATGTTGCACTTTTAGTTTGAACTGTGTAGCAAAATCATCTGACAACTTTGGAAAGAGAAAAAAACCTTTGCTGTATTTTATGACACCTTCTGAATGGAATAAAAGGCTGAGAGGCAGAATACAGGCACAGAGTCTTCTTGTTACAATCTCTGCATCTCTGCCTCATGGTTGTTTTTTATATTAAGGCTCACTGGCACACAGATCTGGGACAGTCTTCTGGGGTAAAGCTGTGCCTTAATTTTACTTAAAGAGTGCTATGGGGGCTTGGGGGATGTGGCTCTCCCTCCCTCCCCATGCTCTGCTTTCTATAAGTGCCTCTGGAGCTTGCTCCTTGCAGTGTACCGGGGGTCCAGTAACACTTTAGTGAAGACAGATGTTAATGCTGAGTGAGCAGAAGCTAACAGACTTGCAGAACAGCCTTGGCAGCTCGCCCCATTTTTCAGATTTCAATGTACCTACAAAAACTCAGAAAAAAACCCAGAAGAAAGCCCTCTCTGCATTTTGGCCTGGAGCAAACTCTGCTGTAAGTAGTTCATCAAGACACACTCTTTTTAGCTCCTTAAACACACAGCTAGATCAAAATAAAGTATGAAGAGCATAAAGTAACTCACAGACACCATTTATTAACACTGAGGCCTGCTGCAGGAAGAAAGTGACCTAGTAAATAGCCTCCCTGAGTAGTAAAATAGTTGCTGTAAGAAGTTATAAGAACTTTTGTGAGCTGTAATTCCCTAAGGAAAAAAAAAGAGAGGTTTTTACAATCTTTCATCTCTGCTTGAAAGCAGAAATAAAAAGCCTTCCCCTAAACTACTAGGTGCTTGTGAGCAGCCTGCTAATAATGTCATCTTCTGTCTGGTCTTAAAGGGAAAGGAGAGATATGGAAAGAAAACAAACCCACAAACAGTGCTGGTCAGCTTTATGAGTGCTGCAACTTCAAAGACTGGAACAAGCGCTTCCCAGGCTGGCTGTTTGGAGGATCAAGAGTTCAGGGGCTTTAAAGGACCTTTATTAGTGAAAATTCAACATGAGAAACTAACAATCCCTGATAATACTGCAAATAGATGTCTTGCACAGGCAGTCCTGCAAATAGGAAACCTACTCTGTCTCTGAGGAAAAGCCAACAGTATAAGCCTACTTATTTTTTGCTTTTATATGTCTTATTTTAGCAAAGCATATTTTATACAAGGCTGCAGAATGGTGATATGTGTGAATACCATCCTCTTGCTACTGGCAACTATACTGAGACAGAGGGGAAGCACAGTCAAAATTTTCATAAGCAGTCTTAGGTTTGGAGGTCCTTCCATCTGGGTTGCTGAGTGTGAGATACACAGACATGTCTATCAGGCTGCTCCAAGTCGGTGTGATGGAAAATTTGGAGGGTTCTGCCCTGTCCTGAATGGATGCTCTATAACTGGTATGGGGAAATAGATTTCATAACCCAACTGGTCTTCTCATTAAATATAGATTCAGTATTTTGCAGACAAGCAGGGCTGTTTAGTCCTTTTTCTTTTTTTTTTTTTTTTATTGCAGAGTGTAATGCATTAGTTTTATGTAGCACATACAGTACTTTCAGCAGTGTAAAAATAGTGCAGGAATGTAAGTTCCATAGACACTCTTGATACCTTTATCCACACTGAGCACAAAACCAAAGCAAAAAATTTATCCTGAACTACGTCCAGCTCAGGATAAGTTTTCTTATCTTTGCTTATCCTCTCTCCATACACCTCTTTTTTTCCCCTGTGGCAATTGCTGATCTGAATTTAGTCTGCACAGTGTCTAAGAAAGTTTACAGCAAATGTTCTAGCAATCAGAAACGTGATCAACCTCAAAGGACTAAGGACAGTAAAAAGAATGCATATCAAAAGAAAAGCTGGAATAATCTCTCCATTTGCCACAGAAACAACAGTGAAATACACTAAAAAGAAATGCATCAGATGGTGTGCTAGATACCAGCACTGTGCTTGCAAATAATGAGTTAACCAGTAAATTGACTGAAATAAGTGTGCCTTTTTTTTTTATTTTTTTAACTTCTGTGGACAACGGAGTCCCTAACAAGAACCACGTCTGTAATAAAAGTTATGATGTCTCTAGCAGGAACTGGTAGTGCAAATCAAACATACCATTAGCGTGTCAGGCTCAGCCAAGTGAAATAACAAGCAGCTGGGTAGTGCTGTACACTGAAATGGAAAACTGTTGCCCCTTAACAGAAGATTTCCTCAGAGAAAATTAAGCATGAGGGGCAGCGACAGACCTGGTTATTCATGAGCACGGTGTCACGAGGAGGTCAGTGGAAGGACCTGACTTAAACCATCATTCTGGTTCAGGAAATGCTACCTGACTCCTGAAGTTAGCAGAGCAAGGTCTCCTCAACACCTCAGTGAGTAAATCAGGGTAGTGGAGAAGTGCCTGGCACCGGGGAAAATGGAGAAGAAAGGTGCAATGTGTGATTTCCCATCTGACTGTCTACGCTTGGCCACAAAACCCAAATGCTTTCAGTTCTGAGGAGATGGAGGGGAGCATTGAGTGTGCCTGAGTAAGGGGGGAAAGGGGATCTCTTCTTGTTTCTAAAGGTGTGGAAGAATAAACCTGGAAAATGAAATGTTTCCCTATGCAGGCAGGGGACTGAATGCAGACTGTGCTGGGCTAGATGAGTTTTTGTACTTTGGGCTTTTGGCTAAACCCAAGCTGTTTGTGTTGTCATATGCTCTTTTACAATCTTTTGGCTGATGAAGCCTGGGTGGCAGCGTGGAAAATTGTTTGGGAGGTTTGCGTAGCTGTGTGTGTGTTCTGCAGCCCCAAAGCCAGACATTGTTTATTGAGTCCTGCAAGGGATCCTGGTAATCACAGCTGATTTGCAAAAGCATATCTGTTGTCCATGTGTATCAATTAGATTGCAGCAGTTGTGTACAAATCACAGACTTGATATTGATCCCGCAGCTTGCAGCCAGCAGAGCACATTTTTATGCTTATCTGGAGGGAAGTTCTTCTACTAAGCCATGGTACTCCATTTGCAACATTTTTTGCTGCCCCTGCAAAGGTGCACCCAACTTTCAAATGCAGGTATATGTCTAGCAGCTCCCTCACCTTGAATTCCAGCCCATGGAATGTCCACAGATATCTCCTCATCACAGCCACCCACTCGGCCCACCAAGGTCCCCTGCTTCTTGCCTGGGTTGCAAAAGCATCATGTCCATTTTTGAGCCAGCAGTCCATACAGCAGAAGGTTGGTTGCAATTCCCAGAAGCCAGCTCTTGAAAGAGGGAAATGTAAAGGAAAGAAATATTTTTCTTATGGCTCTGAGTGCTGATGATTACCATCCCTTTTCTTGATGCTGGAATATGCCTGAATCAGAATAAAAAATGAAAGAAACAGCATTTTCACCGAAAAGCTTTATTTTCAGAGAGCATTTCAAAGCTATTTTCATGTTCCCCTGGTACATGTAGATGCTGCTGTCACCAGGGACATATCTAACCCAGACTGAAGGAGTGTAAGAGCATCTCTCCTGAAGAGGATCTGCCAGGCCATTCCTGGCTTCCCTGAGTTACTGCCAGGAATTAGAGTTTTTGGTCTCCTGGAGGGCAATACAGGCCTTTCAGGCTCAGCCTGAATTGAAGCTGCCCAGGGCAATTTTCAAGCTCCAAGATTTTCAGAGTGAAATCTGTAGTGTAAAAGACACAAGAAGATTTTACCCCAGCTCTAAATAACTAGAACTGGCTAGAAAAATGCTACAAATATATTGCAAAAGAAAATCTCCAAATGCTTTTCTTTGCAATTCTTTTGATTTTTCTTTGATTAAAAATACGGTTGTGCTATTTTTCTTTATTCAGGAACAAAAGAACAAAACTCCCTCTTCGCTTCATCTTTCCCTGCCTCAGGAAAAAGGGAAAAAAGGGAGGGAGGAAGAACAGAGGGTTGATGAGATGATAATGACTTGAAATGCTTTTTCTTGAAAAGTTAAAACATTTTGGAAAGAAATTTTCCACATTTCTTGTTGCTTTTGAAAGTTCCTTTTTAAGAAAAGTGCTTTAAGCTCCAAGTATTGGCTCACTTCATAAACAAAATTCTTTCCCTGTTTTATTAAGGGGAGTAAACAAGGGACAAGTGAAGGCGGAAGCAACAATTTTCAAGATGGCTGACACACGGGAACTTTTATCTTTTCAGCTATAAACTTTGATTGGTTTTCATCCCCCCTGCCTCACTTCCTCCTTTCCTCTTTCTCAAAATTATTGCCTTTCAGTTTGTTTTAATGGTGTTTATGTAATGTCATAAATATTCTTGTTTAGAACTGTAATTATTCCCTACGATTAATTCTGTTCCCTCTGAGAGGTTGTGCAAGTTTTCACTGGAGGGTATGTCTTTTATGTTCATGTGTTTCTCCATGTAAAATGCAAGATGTCCATTACCGAAGCCGTGCCTGGGAAGGCAGGGTTAGTGCTTTTCCTTTTTCCCGTGGCAATGTTTGGAAGCATTTTTGTGGAGTGTTTAGTGTCATTCCTATTCGGGTTGGGATTAAGGTAATTGACAGGGCATTGGGCCAGGGGTCCTTTAGCTGTCCAGCCTCAGCTGCATGGGGTGGAAGCATGCCATGGCCAAAGTCACTTCCTTTCTCTTTCTTTTATATCCCATTAGTCTGCCTGTGTTTTCGATTTCAGAGGAATTCCTGTAAATACATCAACTATAGCTGCTAATTGTGGGTAAAACATCAAATATGTGGAGGCAGTGGGAGTTTTCCTAAAATAAGGGCTGTGGGACTCAGCTGTCTGTATTCTCTGAAATGTGCTTGCAGTAAGTGGAGATAATGATCAGCGTTTTTGTGACAACTGTTCTGCGTTACGTGAGGGCAAACAGTTGAAATCAGACCCTAAATAACAGGCTGTGTCCCATCCAGCCCTGAGGAAGTGGCTGGCAGCACACAGAGGCCAGACACAAGTACACGGTGCCCAGCACGTTTACCTTTGGTGCTGTGCCTTATGTAACGAGGTAAAAGGAGATAGCAAGACTTTCATGCCCCGAAACAAAGGGAAAAAAAGCTTGGAGGAACTGAGCAAAAGTTACATTTTAAAGAATGTGTGGAATATATACTTAAAATACACAACTTGTCTTCTTCAGTGTATTCCAGGCATATTTTTATATGCTATCATTTTCCCCCCAATGTCTTAGCAGCTTGAAAGCCTAACGTTTTGGAAAAGTTTGGCTGTCATCCTCCTAGACGGTTTCACAAGCAATCCTGTTAATGGCCACATGAATTGACTTTGATTATTGAGCATAAAATGAAAGAAGTTATGTACTATTGTGGAAACATGTAGAGTTTAATTTTTGTTCATTTGTACAAGCCCCGTAAGTAGCTTCTAGCAATGGCTGGGGAAAGGTTTGTAGTGGGGATCAGCCTGGTATTTAACACCCGAAGGAGGAAGAGGCTGAAAGCACACGGCTCTGCTCTGGGAATCTCCTCAGAGGAAGCTCACTTGATGCCATGGGGATCTTGCATCAAAGAGTTGGTCAGATGCATCTCTGGGGAGAGGACAACCTGGCATCTGCAGAAGAGAACGTTGGACACAGCTCTCACTAAGGCAGACCATGGTTTTGCTATGTTCATTCAGTATATCTGTATCTGAAAAAGACAAGGAAAATGAAAAATGTTTCTAGAAATTACAGTTTAAATAAGACAGTCTATAAAAACAGGCAGGAAACCTCTGGGAGACCTCAGTGGAAAATCCCAGAAGAGGCAGGCGTCCCCACACGTTCCCTTTCCAGGCCCCCGTCACAAAGTCAGGGATCTCATTAGGTCATGTTTACTGAAGGCGCTTGTTTTCTGTCTTCTGATTTTGCCAGTGACAGGACATGGGGAGGACAAAGCCTGTCCTAAGTGACCACCGATGGAGCCAGCCCTATTCATGGATTAGTGCTGCCATGGAAACTCAGTTTGCAGAGCTCACCACTGCAAACATAAAATGAATGGCCAGGTCAGCACCCGAGATTAAAGGGGAGGGAAAGAGGGAGTTGAGCAACTGTTTGCTGAACTCATTTCAGGAGCTTTCTTGGAAGAGTCCAATATTCCAAAAATTGGATTATAGAGTTTTTAGTTAAAAGCAGAGTGAGGATTCCCCCTGTTTGAGAAAAGGGTTGTGTCTTCTGGATGCATTCAATGAAGAACAGCAGCAGAGCTGAGCTAAGTATTGATTTAAATTCAGAATTACCTTAAAAGATCTAAAAGAGGTTTAATGATCTGCTGTATCCTGCAAATAAATCCCAGAGGGCTTATCATTTAATGTAATGATTTACACAAATCAGCCACCAGACTAGGAGCATTACCTAGGGGATTGTGATTTTGATCATTGTGAGACAAAACTCATATCCAGGTTTTGACTGTGTAGATGTATTGGTTAGCTAATCCTTGATGTGTTCAAGATATGATTGGATGTTTCACCACCTGGAAAAGAAAACTTTTCTTGCAAGATCAAACAATGAAGTTAGCTTGCTTTGTTTTTTTTTTTT
>VZTJ01006620.1:2854107-2929852 GCA_013397795.1 Orthonyx spaldingii
TTTTTTTTTGTTTTTGTTTTGTTTTGTTTTGTTTTTTCATACCTGAAATGATATATTTTTTCATTGGAAATCCCATATCTGGGGAATAGCCTGTGATTTGAGAGACCTTCTACATCCTGCTCTTCTATAGTCTTCCTTATTACATAGAGCAAATTTCTCTGTCACAGGAGTTCAGACAAACATGGGTGTATTCTCCATAGCCTGGCAGCATCTGCCCCAAGGGCTGCCTGTATGTTTTGAAATCTCACCTGGAGGCTGGGCACCTGGGACCTCTGCTCTGAAACCCATTGTAGATGCATAGAAAATACTTTAAGAGCCAAGAGTATGATTCATCATCTCAAACTTTAGACCTGGAGGGAGTGGAGATGGCTAATGTGGTTTTATTAATTTCTTGCTTAAACCATTGTTCTCAGATGCAGCTGTGAATGACATGCTCAGGTTAGAAGGAAAAGCTATTCCATGAAAGCCCGGGAAAGCTGCAGAGCTGTGGTAGTGAACCAAACCACTCAATATCAATGTCCTGAGTGCTCTCCCTTGACTGTGTTTTTCAGCCACTTAGGTACCCATTTTGGAGAACTTCTGTTTAAAACTTATGTCCTTAACAGGTAAACACAGTATTAAACTCAAAATTGAACCCATGGATCCTTTTCCAGACAGTAAAACATTTTCTCTCTTGGTGGAAGAGACTGTGGTTTGATATTCTTAGTTCTTCATAAATCCAAATTAACCAGTACTTTTTATCAGAGTTATACCTATTTTCTATGAGGCAGTTGCTTAATAGTGTGTTCAAGTATCTTGTCAAGGTTAGACTGGTTGGTCATTCTGAAAGTTTCCCATTTCTGCATAATATAGCATGCCAACCTTTCTCTGGTACTCTGGGACTTCATAAACCCTCATGGGTTTTTAATGGTTCAGCAGTTTTTCTTCTTAAGCTGAACACTGATTTCCCCAAATCCTTCCTTGTGTTGGTCTAATGTGGACAAGTTTGAAGCTTTAAAACTCCACTGAGTGAAAAATCGAAAAAGGGAAGAAGTTCTGGAAATGAAGCAAAGTCAATGGCAAAACCTTCACAGTTTTTCTCAGAAGGGAGCCCTGCATCCATGGGCACAAAACAGAAGAGGAACAGGTTCTGTGAAGCTGGACTTTAGCAGTGAGCAGAAGAAAACCTCCAAATCTCATACAATGCCTTCTAATCTGTTTGTTTGTAGCAGCACACTGCAGAAATGTAAAGTAAAAGGAGGGAAACTGCAAAAGTTTGATCTCATAATGTTGATGTTAGAACCATCTGTGCAAAAGTAGATTTGTAGGTTCTGTATGGGCTTTCTCACTTCTGCAGAGCTGCCATGGGTCCCTTGCTTCATAGGGGCACATGCAAACCTCAGCCACCCTTGTTGCTCTGATCCCCTTGAGAGAAGGAAGGAAAATGTTTGTTTTCTTTTGTTCATATCCAAAGGGATCTGAACAAAATTTCTTTCTCAGCCTGTGGCCCGATATGTAAAAGTTCACGTGCATGTGCATCTGTCTCACTCTAGCTGAGATGCCTCAAAGCTGCCTCTTCTGCTTATAGAAAAGTACATGTTTCTTGCTGAGTATTCTAAAGAGGTCCCTTAGATCCTTATTTGCATATGTTTTGTATTACCTGTGTTTTTGCTTTTCATGGTTTATCCTTCCCTCCCACAACTTGCCACTATCCCCTTCTTTAACCTGCCTGACTGAAAGCTGACATTTTCTGATTAATTGTTCCAAGTTCTCTTCAAGTCACCAGTCAGAAGAGTAGCTGTGCCCATTTGGTTAAAGGAAGACATTTAATACCAAATTTTGTCTTTCCTGTGTTTAAAAGTATTTTTTCCTCTGCCCTCAGCAAAGATGAAAAGATGACCCTACAGAGCAAAAGTCTCCATTAAATCAGCCGTTGGAGAGGAGGCAGGCTGTGTTTTTCATTTGAGTTTATTTTGTTTTGTGCTTAAATATATTTTGTTAACCCATGTTGGAAAAAAAAGGGAGGGAGAAGTTGCTAAAAGAAGGGCAATTGTGTCCTCCCACTGGATTCAGCTACAAGCTACCCTTTCTTAGGAGCTGATTTGATTTCCCTCGGATTTTGCTTCTGCTGGCAGAGTGTTTTATCTGCCTTTTAGCCTTTGACCCAGAGGTGTGACCTTTTCACTTTTATCTCTTTTGGTGTAAGCCTGGGCCCCGTCAAAGTTCCTTGAGAGACTAATGGTAAGTGCAGAGCAAGAAGGGTCATTTCTGACAGTAAAGAGGACCGAGCACTGCAGTGGGTGATGGTGAGGTGCCTCCAGGCTGCTCTCCAGGACAGGTACCTGTGCTCCTGCAGCCCAAACAGGAGTCTCTGACACTGAGCAGCAATGACAGCCCCAGAGCAGGCAACTGAAGGATACTCCCCACTAAACCTACCTTTGCCTCCCGCCCTAGCAATGCAGCAGCAATAAATAAAAGCATAATCTTTCAGGAGTGATGCTTGCCCACTTCCCTCTATTAAAGCAGTCAGATTTAGTCTGGCTATAAAACCATTCATGAAAATAATATTCAGCTGTTACTATTAGCCTTTATGTCTTTAACTCTTCATTCTTTCTATGGAGAAGTCTTTTCTGTGTCCTTGAATGCAAAATGTGTTGAGCTTTAAAAAGATACATTCATTTCTTGTATTTTAAGGATCCACAAAACCTAAGTTCTGGGATGCCCTAGAGCAGCAACAACGTTGACAGCACCCTCTCTCACGCTGCCCAAAGAGGACAGGGAAAATCAGCACAAGAAAGATGTATCTGTGACAGAGAGCTGCCTGGGAGGTCTCCTACCAGGAACCTTCCTGATCCTGCAGCAGGAAGCGAAGCTGCCTAAGCGATGTGATTGCGTTTCCCCTTTGTGGAGCTGGTGTGTGTTTCAGAGCCTCGGCAGGGACTGCTGCCGTGGGTCCTGTTCCTCCTGCTCGGGACAGGGGGAAAGCAAAGGTGCAGGAGCCGTGGAGCTCACCCTGCCCCAGGGTACACCACGATGCATCCGAATGTGTGGAACACACGCTCCTTCAGGCTGCGCTATTTCCTGACCTCAGTGGAGAAGAGGGAAAGGAAAAGTCGAATAACAGCTACACGCTGTAGGATTTCTCCTGTTTTGGAAAAGAAAGTGCAAGAAGGAGTCAGAGAGCCAGGGAAAATGAATGAGGTGATTTTTGTGCTGGTTTTTTTTTATGCTGTCCCAGTGTGGTTCCAGTGGGTGTGTGTTCGGACCAGGGCTTGTTTTGAAACAAAGGGTGCAGGAAATTCCTTTAAAAGAGAAGATTCTGAATCATAGGGAAATCTATCCAGTGCACATTATGAGGAATGAAGTCTGGAGATCCCTGGTGCAGGGAAACGTGGGGAGGTGATGTATTCTGTTAGGGAAAGGGAGAGTTTTCAAATATTTGTTTTTTATTAAAAGAATACCCACATAAATTTTCTGTGGAAAGGAAGGATTTTCACAGAATTTGCTCATAAAGAATAGAGTTGCTCTCTATAAAAATCTTTCCAGTTTTAAATGGCAACATTTCCATCTTGTCATCCTAGGGGATGGTCAGGTACCCTCTGGAGTGGGGATGTGGATCAGGAGTGCCATCATTACAGACGTGGCTGGATATAGCGATAAACTGGGGCATAGCATGTGTTCAGTATCCTGAAAGAAACACAGGATAACAAAGACTAGAGAGTCCTCCCCTCTCCAGCTCACTTGTGCCCAAAAGCCACTTTGTGCACGTGCAGTGACTCAAATGGACCAGAGCCCACCAGAGTAGAACCAGTCACTCATAATTAACACAGCCCAACAAAACCAAGATGCTTTGCTATACACAGTGCTTCTGCTTCTCTCTTTTTTTGCTACAACACAGATGCTCCTAAGCACAAAGATGGCTTTTACACCCTAATGCACATGGCTCATCTCTTCATTATATTTCCAGTGTGTGCACTTTGGTGGAGTTCACCCATCTGCAAGAACTCTGCTCTCCCCACAGCCCAGCCAACCGTGTGCCAGAGGCTGGTGTTCATCCCAGATTCCAGCATGTGTCACACCAGTAGAACATGAATTATGGCTGGTGTTGGGCATTGCAGACAAAGTTTCAGATTTCCAGCTCATCACTTTGATTGTCACAGTGCTCCTACTTACCTTGCTGTTTTTTATTAAAAATAAAAATGTTAAGGGAAGAAAAGGAAAAGTTCACTGAGAACTGAACTATGAATCTCCACCTCTTAGTTGTATAGAAAATCCACTTTCCATTTATTTCTTAAAATAACTTTTTCAAGATATTTTTGCCCCATGGAAGAGAAAAAAAAAGCTTATTGAAACTTGCGGGCAAAGGATTTGTTTGGTTCACACTGATGGTCTTCTTCAGGCTAATGTCTGATGTTAGCTTTAAGAAAACACTGCATTTATTGTCACGAGTTTGCCTTGCATGAAAAGTAAATAGTCTTACAATAGTTAGGATTCGTTTTGGTAACTTATTGTAGATCAGTGTAAAGAAAAATATCAAACAATAAAAATTATATTTTGCCACCATGGTTGATATTGAAGTTTTCAAATGCCTGATGATGTTTTTATCAGCTCTTCCCTGGAAGGGAAAAAGCTTCTCTCATGTAAGCTGCTCTCCAGGACAGGGTCCAGCAGCACTATTCAATCTCTCCTTCTAGGTCTTGTATCTTCCTCCCTTGGAAGTTTCAGCCACTACCAGATCACAGTAATTTCTGCGAGAATCTGTATTGTCACTTCTTCAGGGTAGGACTTGAGGCTGGGTATCTATTGCTGTTCTCTAGCTATAGATATATCTATCTATCTTTATAGAAGTGGTCGCCAAGGCCACAAACTCACAATCCTTCCTTCTTCCCCACCAAGGAATTTATTAAAAGCAACTGGCTCCTATAAACAAAAATCTCCCATGTACCAGACAGAAGTGGAGAAAAGTCCAGTTTGACTCTGGAAAAGTCTGAGTACAACTCCCAGCTCTGCCACATAACTTTTTTACAAGAAATTGTACTTCTTTCCACTCCACTCATAAAATGGAGAAATAAAAATGGTCAGTCACAAAAATGGTCTCAAGTCTTGCCTCAAAACTTGCCATGTCACCAAACTGTGATTTGTTTACCCACTGATTTTGAGCCTGTGGGATATGAGAATTTGAGCTATTTTCAATATTTTTTTCCTGAAACCACTTAGTTAAAAAGATCTTGGGCAACAGGCTTTTGGCAAAATGGGATCACATGATGAAATTCCCAAAGTTGCCTCATGGGACATCTCTGCCCATCTTCAGGCTTTAGGCCTGACATGTACCTGACAATGGTGTTAGCTAAGGTTTTAGGTTTCGAGTCATTTTTATATGAAGCAAGCCAGAAAACAGACCCTGTTAGGGATGCATAAAAATGTTTGCTGGGATATTGTACTTCATTTGGACATAAACCTGCTACCTGTTGGCAAAAGGCTTTAGATGATACCCACTGCCTCTTTGCCAATGGACTTTATTTATAGCAGTGCACTGGGGAACGCTGAATTTCTTAAAGCACAGAGGCTCCTCAGATCCGTACTTGTTTCAGCTTTGTCAAAGACAAGTATTCCTACATCAAATGCATTTTTGCAATCCCCATTGCAGACACTTAATTGCAGGATGATTCAGGGCTCTCTAAGCAGCCAAATTTCCCTATACAGTCAAAGAGGAGCAGCCTCTCCAAGGGTGTTTCAAAGCACAGCTATTGGGTGCCCAGTGCTAGGCAGTATGACTGTCTCCTTACCAAATAATTCAGCCTCTCACAAGAAAATCATGATTCAGGCTGAAAAATCTCAGGACTTCTTAAAACCAGAAAGCATAATTTTGTTTGCTTTTCTTAGAACACTCATATCAGGGCTTCAGACTTCTCCTCTCCAGTCATGATGGCAACATATTTTCAATGTGATCGAATTGCATGTGAGCTCTTGGTTCCTGACTCTGAGCCTCCTGCAGCAAAAAACCCTAATATATTACAATAGAAAGGTTCAGAAAGCAGCTGATGGAGAGGTCTTCTTGCTTTCCTGCAGACTGCTCATCAGCTGGCAGCCTGTAGTCAGAGCTGGTGGGAAGCCCTGAGGCCATGGCATCAATGGATGAGGACCTCTGGTTGGGAGTCCCTCAGAATGCAACGAGCAGGGACCATGGGCTTGATCCCCCTGGGGACATGTTCCCAAATGTGACATGAAACAGGACTTTTTACATGGATTGGAGGAGAACTTTATTCTTTTCCATTTTCAAAAGGATCCCACAGGCTGAATCCTGCAGGGCCCTGCACAGAGATAAGGTGAGATCCAAGTACCTGATGCAGACAGAGAACAGGGTCAACTTTGGTCTTAGCTTATTGTAATCACAGATTTTCAGCTTCAGTGAGTGCAACACTGCCTTGCTTTTCCCCGAGGCAGGTTTCTGTTCAGTTATGCCAACTGCTGCTTGAGGATTAAAGGTTGATTTTCCAATCCTGTCCTTGGAAATTTGGTGTCACAGCTTTAATAATGCTGGTTTGCAATGTTGCCTCTTTTATGCCATATTTTATATATTGTCTTCTCTTGATGATATTCAGCCAGTTAATTAGCACCTATGAACTGTATTTCTTGGAATATACAGAGATTTCAGGCAAACAAGGTGGAAAAAACATAAGAAAAACAAAAAACTGGTTCTGGAAGTAGTCATTCTATTACCAGAGCATAAAAGGCAGCAAAAGGCACATGAAAAATTTCATTAGCCTTTGGAGAGACACAAAGTTTTGGTTTATAAGGACCTATCATTATCTCAGATTACATAAGATGAAAGAGAAATTGTTTAATGAGACTTTGAGGATGTGATCACCTAGTCCCACCCCATTCTGTAAGCTCTCTGTCTTCATTATTTGTATGAGTAGATCTGTAACCTGGCTTCTGTAATTCCCATAAAAACTCCATACATTGCTTTTCATTCTAACAATGCCACAGATGAAACTAAAACCAGTCTCTTTCCTAGGATAGAGTGCAATAAATGCTTTATATAACATCCTCCCTATTACATAGCCTGAGGAAAACTTGACAATGAGAATTGGAGTAGACAGGAAAAATTTGGGGTAATGTAACATTCATATGGGCAGTGGGATGAAGTTTTGTCATTATAGGAAGGCTAAATACAGGCTGAGTCAAGACAATGGCAGTAGAAGTGGAAAATATGCAATGAGAAATAGTTCTTTTTCTGATAAGCAGAGAAATGGAGAATAGATTTTGGAATCCAGGTTCAAAAAGGTGAAAACTGAAGAACCAAAAGAAGTAGTGAGAGAGCAGATGAGGGAAAAGACATGAGACAGAAGGACTGAGAAAGTGTCAGTCTCTGGGGGTTCAGAAAATGAAGCAATCCTAAGATTTTGAAAATTAAGGATGGTTTTGGCACTGGAGGGAAAACCACGGAACAGGAGCAAAATATGCTGCTTCCAGCACTCACACAGCACACCAAGCTCTCTGTTCTTTGAGATACAGGATGATAACAGAGTGTCTGAACCTGTCTGCATCAGGCAACTCTGAACACATTAATGTGATGGATCTGATCTGATTCATTTTAGATGGGGAAAGCTTAGGAAGTTCAAGATCATAAAATTACAGGATTGCAGAATCATTTAGGTTGGAGAGGACCTCTGAGAGAATTGAGTCCAACCTTTGATCATGTCAACTTTGACCATCTCAACTTGACCAGAGCATGAAGTGCCACATCCAGTCATTTTTTGAACACCTCCAGGGATGGTGACTCTATCATCTCCCTGGGCAGTCCATTCCAACGTTTAACAACCCTTTCCATCAGAAATTCTTCCTGATGTCCAACCTGAACATCCCCTGGCACAGTTTGAGGCCATGTCCTCCTGTCCTGTCACTGGTTGCCTGGAGGAAGGTGCCAACCCCTACCTGGCTACAACCTCCTTTCTGGCAGTTGTAGAGAACAAAAAGGTCTTCCTTGAACCTCCTTTTCTTGAGGCTAAACATCCCCAGCTCCCTGAGCTGTTTCTCACAGGACTTACTCTCTAGACCCTTCCCTAGCTCTGTTGCCTTTTCTGGACACACTCCAGAGCCTTTCTTGCAGTAAAGGGCCCAGAACTGGACACAGGACTGCAGCCTCAGCAGTGCCAAGTACAGGTGGACAATCACATCCCACATCCTGCTGACCACACTATTTTTGATACAAACCGGATGACACTGGATTTCTTGGCTACCCAGGCATACACTTGATCGTGTTCGGCCACTGTAAACCAGCTCCCCCAGTTCCTTTTCTGATGGGTCACTTTCCAGCCACTCCTTCCCCCGGTCTGCAGCACTGCAGGGGTTGCTGTGACCCAGGTGCAGGACTCGAGACTTGGCCTTTCTGAACCTCACACCATTGGCCTTGGCCCATTGATCCAGCTCATCCAGGTGTGATGATGAGATGAACCAGCTGGCATTCACAGGATGCATGTGACTGGACAGTCCTCATTTAAACGCAGATCTTCTCTCACCACAGGAGCTTCTGACAGTTGCCTTGAACAGCACTGAGCAATGGTCTAAGAGGAAAACCCAAGATTTTTTCAAACACACTTTGTTTTATGCACTGAACACAAGGCTCAGCAGACATGGTTACTGACAATGTACTGTAAGACAAAAGAAAAGATGGCTATGAAAAGCTGTGGCATCTGGGACCCTGCTCCTAAAGTGCAGGCATCTTCCCAAGCCTGGCCTTATGGAGAAAAAGACAATCTGAACATTTTACATGGCAGCAGACCCTCTGCAGTAAACAGGCATGAGCCCACGACAATTTAAATATAATTTTGATTTTGATCTGCCTCAAATTCCTTTTGATCCTTAAGACTAAACTTTGTTCTAATTGTACATGTGTGATGCTGGTACTGTAGGGCTGCTCACTTTTGGAGGACTGAACACCAACAGCACTCAGGATGTGTCCTGGGCCTGTACCTGATAAAGTATGAAAACATTCTGCTGCCTACTCTGTCAAGGGTTTGTTTCTCTGTGAAAATTCTTTCCCTTAATCTTTGATTTATAGTTGTATGAGAAAATATTCTAATGAGCATTGAAACACTGAACAGGACTCTCCCTTGACGGGAGATGCTGCCACCCTGATGCTGCAATTCATCTTCTGTGCTCTTCTCACAGCCTGAGTGCTTGATGTCAGGAAATCCTGGATGAAAGGGGGAGTCTAGTTCTCAGGAGAAGAACAAAAACTGACTCATGAAGTGCTCTTAGTCTCACAGTAAAGCTAATTTATATTTTCTTTTTGTCTCACTTAGCTCCTGGGAGTATTCAAATGACCTCTGCCTCTAAACATTGGAAATTACCATTTTCATTCTAGCATCCCCATGTCAAAGACACAATTGAGCTTTCAAGGGAAATCTGAGAAACAGAAGCAAAAGAGATAACAGAGCTTCTGAAATGATGGTGGTAACAGCCCAACTGGCTTCAGTGCACTTGAGTCCTCCCTATTGAGAATTTTTCTCACCTTCACAAAAAGGACGAGTATCTATTACAGCCACATGTGTCGACTCTACAGATGCACCCTGTTGATTAGATGAACTTTGTGTACCTGATCTGGCAGTGTTCGGAAGCCCAGACACAGACAAGATGTTCCTATTATTCAAGCCTCCCCTACTCAGGTGCTTTGTGTTGCTACTGTAACTCAATCCCAAAAGATTTAGTGCTGAAGACCCTTGTGTGCACATACCACCAGCTATAATGCTGGTTATTGTAAGCTTCTCCATGGTGGCAATGGGGCTGCCTACAGAGGCAAGCTCTGTGTGCTGGCTGGGCCCACTTTAAAACAAAATCACAGTGGGGATGGAGAATATGGTTAATGTTTTGAAGGTTGCTGAGGTTTTGAAAGGCTGAGGCTAATCATGCTTTCTAGCTGAAGGTACAGCTGCTTCTCCTGCAAAATATTGAAACAAGATAAATTCAGTTATCAGGCTTTCATACTACTTGAATCATATTACATCAATATATTTGGAAACAATCTGAAGAAATGGGCCGAGACTGAGATGACAATGTTCACTGATGGGAACATCTTAAGAAAGCAAATTTGACCAGTGAGGCACAGAGGAATCTCGCAGTCCTGAGTGACTGGGTGACAAAGTGGTAAGTTGAACCCTGTAACTCTGACAGGTGAAAAGACATCCACAGCAGGCTGGGTTGTGTAAATATCTGTGTAAATACCTAGTGCAGTGCAGCCAGCAGATTGAAGAAAGTGAGGCTTATTAGACCACACCTGGAACACTGAGTCCAGTTTTGGATTCCCAGTATAGGAAAGACTTGGTAACTGTGAGTCCAGTGGAGGGCCACTGGGATGGTGGCAGCTGAAGTGCTTGTCCTTCAAAGAGAGGCTGGAAATCAGGGTCTGTCTAGCCTGGAGAAGAGATGGCTTTGGAAGCCTTCCAGTATATCCTGGCTTTGAGCAGGCTGTTGGGTCCAGTGACCTCCAAAAATCCAGCCTAAGCTATCCTGCTATTCTATAATTCTTAGGAAAGTTAGTTGCAGTTATTAGTTTTATTTAAACATCAGCTTCATGTGTGGGAGCAATCACAATAAGTAAACAGAACATTCAAAATTAATAGGAAGGGAGCAGAGAAAAACCAAGAATTTTCAACATAAATAAAAGGTGTGCCTGGATCATGAACATCATGTGCAAACCTGTTCTCCCACTGAACAAAAAGGATAGAACTAGAAAATATGGGTGGAAAGGAAAGAAGGATAATTAAAAATGTGAAAATGAGAGTAATTCATCTAGAACTATTCTTTCTGGAAATAAGGTAACAGGAGAGGTATAATATAATAAATAAAATCATGATTATCATGAGAACATGAAAGAAACCAAAGCTCAAAGCAATCTAAGTGAGCAATGTCTGTGTTGTAGATAGGATGTCTCAGGAAAACAGCCAGCTTGTGACTGGGTAGGAAAAAAATCTGGATTCTATGGACATGATGTCAAGAATTCCATGCAAATTTTTCAGAAAATGAAGGAAATGAAGAAAAAATGAACAAAGAAAATGAAGAAAATCTAAATAAGAATACCCTACAGCAATACTGTTATTCAAATGAATCGAGACAGTGCACATATTTAGCAGTTTACAAGTTTATTAAAGAATGGCTTCACCTTCACTGTCAGTCAGTACAGCTTCCTGGACACAACAGGTTAAAATTCTACAATATGAAACTCAGAGCCTTTGCTACGGAACTCAGGACTAATTTATTAGTGTATATAACACATACCTATTTATGTGTTTATAGGGATGTACCTTCTAAAAGGTGTTTTTCATGTACCTGGTATTTACCTGGCTGTGCATGTATGGGGCAGACAGGGGAGGTGGTGGCAAGTGGGGTGTTGGCCTGTGGCCACGCTTGCAGACAGGGGTGCTGCAGCCCCTCCTGCAGCCCTTGGGGCAGATTCCATTGCTGCTCTCTCATCAGTGGAGCTCCACGTCGTGGCTGCCTGATGGAGCTCACATGCCATGGCTGGAAAAGCCAGTGGGACACGTGGAGATGGTTGCACCACACACCTTTGCCCACAGCATGAGCAAAGACATTCCCAGTCCCAGCAAATGTAAGCCTAAACCCTGGGATTGCTACTGTTTTCCTTCACTTGATTCACTTGCTCAGGGTTTTATTTTTCTGTCCCCTCCAATTTAAGTCCAGTGGAAATTCTGCAGGTTTTTTTTTCCTGAAGTTTTCCACTTTATGCAATTTAAAAATTCTTCTGTGTGAGTTTACTGGCAAATTTTGTCTCTGCATTTCGGAGTAAGCAAGTCAGACACAAAACTGAAATTTAAGTAATATATTTTTTCACCCCCTGAAATCCAGATCACTTTTGCATGCACTTCATCCAGTGTACAGTTCACATAATGATTGCATTTTGATGAAAATCTTTTTAAAATCTCTGGTGGTAACAGACATAAGAACACCCATAAAAGAAATAAAACTGATCTACTAGGGTTTTGTGAAAACCTTTGGTTTCTGATCTAGTTGGTTGCTCTTGTATGCCTAATACTCCCAGTTTCATCCAGGACTAGGTTTAGATGGGTTTATAAAATGAGAATATTTTATTACTCACACATTTCCATTTCTACAGACTGGATTGAATTCAGACCCCTTTGGTGCTATGCACAAAACAAATGAAAAAACCCCCAAACACCTCAGTTTGAAAGTAGATTCCACTTCTTAACTCAACACTGGGAAACTTACATTGGAGAAAAAAAATTTGTCATTATAACCAGACCTTTTAATTGTATTCCACATCTTTAAAGTTTCTCTTTCAGCTTTGAACAGGTTCAGTCTCAGATAGAGCTGATCTTCTCATTATTGATGGAAACTTTGAAGCTGTATTCCCTGACAGTGAGCTGAAGGTAGAGAGTCTGTAAAATTTTCCACATAGCACAGGAATATGGGGACAAAAGAATCCAGAGAGGAGACGCAGGGCTTTTCTTATGAACTTGAAATCCTGGCAAACAGTTCCTTGAAGTTGTAACTGAAAATCAATCTGATATATAATTAAATTCTAGTCATCACATATGCACCAACCAGTCTCTTCAGCTCTTAGCCAGGCCATCGATCTGCGAGGCTCCTGCCCCATCAGAAGCACTCAGCGGCTCCGCGGGGCTGCCCTGGTGCGCGGCTGGCGGGAGGTGCCGGCAGCCCCAGACTGCAGCACAAACAGCCGACTCCAGCCAAGGTGTCCAATACTCCCTAATCATTTAAGTGCACTGCACAGCGAGCCCGGACTAGTCCCACAGTCTCCGTGCTGCCATCAGTCTTTCCAATAAATGAGCTCTGAGCAGGCTCCAGAGAGAAAAGCAAAGTAGGCTGATCAATTCTTTCCAATATTAGATTTTCATTTTAACTTCTCCCCCTCGATGGCTGCTTGGGTTGGGTGCTCTGTAATTATATTCATCAAGGTCTGTCAACATAAATTGACAGCCCTGGTTTAAGGGCACAGCGCTAGTTTGTTTACTAAGTCAGAGAGAGAGACAACTAGCATTGATTATTTCTTTTATGAAGAGGAACTAGAATGGCTTTTTTCAAATTATTTAGTGTTTCTAAAGCCAAGCTATGCAATTTATACATGGCTCTTGCTGATCTCCCTTTATTCCTGACAAAGAGAAAAATTATCTTGTCTGCTGCTCTAGACACGTTTGATACTAGCATTAATATTAACTGACTTGTATTCCTCCTTAGTGCTACATTATTAATTTGTCTATGTATTTACAGTGCATTCATCACTGTATACTTTGAACCCTGCTCACACACTGCCAACACAGAAACCCTTGCTAACATAGGAGTAAAATACCATCAGTAAATATCACTCTTGTACAGAACAGGAACAAACTACCTAAATGGAAAACTAACCATGTCTGGGAAAACTAATGGGATTCTTCAAAAATGTCAATGAATAGCAGGGCAGGGGAAGTGACTGACATTATTTACTTGACTTTCCAAAAGAGCCAGTGATAAACTCCCTTAAAAAACCCGTAAGAAGGCAGGCATGAGGCAGGGGGGAAGAAATAGCCCAAATCAAACAGCAGTAAGAGCTGGGCTGAGAGCAAACCTGAGTCCTGGCTGGCAGAAGGGGGTTGCAGGCACTTGCCTGTTAAGACACCTCCCAGTCCTAATTACAGGGCTGGTTTTCATGCTTATAATTTTAACTGTTCCTGCAGAAATTTTCCATGCTGGTGCCTGCCCCAAGCTGGCGTGTTGTCTCTAAAAGAATTGTCCCTTCAAAACAAATCCAGCTCCCTTAGCAAGAGAGTTGTGGAAAAAAATCTATGTCTTTGCTTCGTGAAAGAACAAGCAAAGAAACTCCAGTAACTTTTTGTCTGAGACTCCAGTGCCCCCGTGCTGTGTCTGGATGGTGTGGGAGGAGCAGCAGTGCTGCAGTGGAACCTGGCCCTCCCGGACCTCGGCATCCTCCTCATGCCTGCACCCTGCCTCTGTCCTCCCTGTTTACACTGTCCCACCATCCAGCATCCTGGCAGTGCTGCCTGGTGTGGGGAAAACCCTGAAAGCAGGAATGTGATTCACTGCAATGTGGTTGCTGCTGAGACAGCTATGATTCAGTGGAGGGACGAACTTGTCCTGCTGTTGAGCATGACTCTGAAAGCAGCACGGGCAATGAGGTCCAGGCAAGCAGCTGAGTGTGGAGAGAAGAAAAGATCTTGTATGTGTCCCTGGTGACACTGAAAGGATTCAGGAAAGGACAGTAACGACACACAGCAATTATTTTATATGGGTGTTCTGCTGCTGTGGGTAGAGCTGCTAAAACGTGTCCTTGGGCAGCAGCCAAGCTGAACTTTTGCAGGACACTGGTCTCATGTGTTTTGTTGTGTTAATCTTGCCTTAGGAGGAGAGGCACGAGCTTCCCTCTACTCCTGCATTTTTGCTGTTGTTCCCATAATCATTTTCCTTCCCTTGCTTTCTTTTCCTGAGTTTTCCCACTCATCTTAGAGGCAGTTCTGTGGGTTTTTTTAAGGATGAGTTAAACCCTGACTTTAAAGGGACCAGTTAGGGACAGGTTAAACTGAGTAGGCAAAAGGAAAAATGTCAGAAAAACAGAGGTGGGGAAAGGAGGCCCATATTAGAGCTGCTGTGACTGCAAATCAGGCAGACTGATGCTGTGATGGAGTCCTGAAAAGCAGAGCTGTGGTCAACAGATGGTCAAGGAGACATCTGGGGAAAAGGCAGCCCGGGGCAGAAAGGGTCAAGCCATGGCTCAAGTGGGCTACGGCACATTTCCTTCAAGAAACCAGAGATTGCTCAGTTTCATCATTTGTCTGACACCCTCATGCAAAGCACTGCATGCTCAGTGATTTTCCTCTGCTCTCTTAGGGCTAATGTCTTGCTACTGATGCTTTGATTTCTCAGGCTGCTGGAATCCACGCACCACACACAGATGTCACTGGGGACTGCACCAGTGTCATGAGGATGCAGCCCAACTGCTCTATTTTTTGCTTTTTCCAGAAGGTCCCTGCTGAAAAAAACCAATATTAAGAAACATAGTGTAAAAATGTTACCTGCAGTAAAAATGACATGTTTATGATGCATAATGATGGGTTTTTTTGCAATGCTTTTTCATGACATTGAATAGTTCACTAGTTTGTGCTGAAGTCAATGAACAGTTTCTGCAAGAAAAGAGCTAAAAGGAAAGCTGGCACTATTTCCTTTTGCCAGTTAAATATGAACTTGAAGCACTGCATTTGCCTATACTTCCCTCCTTAAATGAAAATAGTAAGCATGTACAGGAAGTTTTGATTTGGATTGAAGAAAATCAGCTTCTGGTGAGGGATAACCCCATTTTTCAGCTGATAAACTAAGGCTCAGAATCTAGGAAGAGACTACCTGCTGAATTTAGAGCACCTACCTGAGATGCCAGGACCGTCATCTTTAAGCATTTGATCTCAGAGCATATTCTATACGTGCAAAACACAGTTTATATTGACTTTGTTCATGACTGAGAGCTTGGGAACTTCAGCAAATCAGATGTTAAATTGCATCAGGCTGCCTGGAAGAGGCACAACCCCAATTTCCTCTTCAGCGTGTGAGATAGCTCTGAGAGCCTCAGGCTTTCTCTGATCACTGTCCTTGTATTGGGGCATCAGTCCTTAAAAAAAATCATACTCATAGTTCTAAACAAAACCCAAGGATCCTGAGGGCTGAATCCCGTGTAATGCATTTTGCTGCACAGTGAGGATTCCCCTTGGGCAGCTGAAATGCCATTCCTTTTCCTTCTCATTAAGACAATGAATAGAACTTGGGTTTGTGTAGGCTGCCTGAAAGGAAATGTGCAGAGAACTAAGGATTTTTATCTTGACCCTTCCCAGAAAATTCAAGTTCTCAGCTGCAAATTAGAAATGAGCCCAGGGGCTATGGAAATACCAAACAAAAAGGGCTGTGAAATTGTTTTCCTTTAAAAGGAATAGAAAACTACTGCAAATAGAATAGAAAACTGTAAGCAAACCCTCTTGAGCATCCTGTAGAGCTTTCTTATGTTCTCACTAGAAACAGGTCTTTCCCTTATTATATTCTCAAATGAGATTTTGTGTAACATCAAGCTGGTTGCAACTCCTGTTTAACATGCTTGGATAGGACTCATGCAGGGGCAGCGTGACCTTTTAGCCTTCAATATGAACATAGAACCACAGAATGATTTGGGTTGGATGGGGCCTTTAAAGGTTATTTAGTCCAGCCCCTGAGCATTTTCAGTAGAGTCCTTTGGATTAAGTGATACTCATGGATCTGATTAGACTGAAAACTCCCCACTAGAAAGAGCCAACTCTTTGTCCTGTGCTTGCTGTGCCCCATTTCAGTACAGGGTCCACTCTTCCATGTTTGTAGTCATGTCCATAGTCCTGTGGTTCTCCCATTCTGCAGTCCAGGAAAACACTGCACCAGCAGCTCCTTAGTGTGCACGTCACTGGCACCAGTCTCTGGCCAGCTACCTCTTCCCCCTTTTGTGGTTTTTCTTTTCATTGCTAGCTGTTTCTCTTTCTACAGAGTATCATTTTCTTATGACAGAAAGCAGACCTTTTTGAAGTTTTCTATCAAGTCTTGGCTCTCCTTAAAAAGCTTAAGCAATAAAATCGTGGAACCTGGTCCTTTTCCTTATCTAGTGAATGGGCACAGAATATAAATTACCTCTCTGTCAAATTCCTCTACCTGGCTCAGTCAGTTTTGGTTCTGATGAACTCTAAACCTCTGGATTTGAATAGGGTTTTACAGGGGAGTTGTTTCAGGCTTAAGTGTAGCTGCTTGTGCCCTCCCCCAGCACCATTTTTGTTTGCTTCAACTTCACTTGAGTCATTTGTTTGCCAGTCACTTTCTCTCTCCACTCCTGAAAAGCCATTAGAATTGACTTCTGTAAGTATTTTAAATATTTCTGCTGGTCCCTGTAGGGCTGTCTCGGAGTCTGCATAGATGCTGTCAGTTGGGATGGTACTGGAAGATGCTGCATTTGTACCAAGGGAGAAATCCCTCTTCCTACATCTCTCTGTTTCACATTTCTTCTCTGGGCTTCTAAACTGAAAATTTTCCTGGTTGTTTGAAATAAATAGTCAGTGGAAATAAATATGAAATCTGGGTTCCATGGAAATCAATAGTAAAAAGCCTGCTTGACTTCAAAGGTCTGACCTAGAAGGTTAATGGCACTAATTTAATGCTGCACATAGGATAAAATCCTCTTGTGAACCATGTACTGTACCTGAGGAGCCGAGGGTTATAACGTGACATTGTTACTAGCTGGTTTACTTGAAACAGAACTTCATTTTTCTCATGGCTTGGAAAATTGTGGATGTTGTCATCCTTTTCCTATAAGTAAGCTAATCTTTTTATTGATAAAGTGCACACCAAGCACCACAGTGATTTGTGATGTGGGAAGGTCTTTTGTTGCAATTTCAGCATGGCCCTGAAAGCAGCTTTAATGACAGAAATGGAAAAACCAGTTACACATGCCAAATCATTATTCTGAGAGTTCTTCCAAATGATATGAAGGAATATAAGCCCTACAATACAAAGAGATTGTGGAAAACCTGTAGGCAGCATGTGAATCACTTTGTCGTGCTTCTTTATGACACACATGGCACCACACACTTTATTTAAGCCAGCGCCCTGCAGATCAAATCCGTTTGGAAGAAAGGTGATCGGTTCTGTGGAGCTGCTGGACATGAAAAAAACAGGTGTGTGAGACATGCCTACAGTTGTCTGTGAAAATGTCAGGGCAAAACAGGGGCATTAGAAAGACTCCAGAATCTGAATGTGAGGTTTTAGCTTTTGTCCTAACTGGACTTGGAAAGGTATTTCTGTAGTTTCAAGTTAACCAGTTCAAAGCCTTATTGCTTTGGGCCACATTTGCACAATGGAATTAAAAACACATATTTGAGGAAAATTGAAATCAAGCAGTTAATTGCTAAGTTTCAGGATTTTTTTTTCCAAAAGAGGACAAAAAGTTAATAAGAAATAAGATCTGGGTGGTAAAGCTATTCATTGAAACATTTTTGAAATTCAGTCAAATGTCTTAAGTAATCTAACAAACTGGTGGGATTTGAAATTGCTTTTGTTCTTGTTAAGGCATTGTTCATCCCTGCCTGCATAGTCCTGCCTGCCCCACTTCTCTCTCCATAACAGCCCTGTTTCGTGCATGGTAGAGGAGTGCAGGAGAAGCCATGGAAAGGCCCATTTGGCTTTCCTGCTGAAACATGCCTGCACTCCACCCAGACAGAAGTATGTCTCAGCCAACTTACTAACCAAGTTAGAATAGGCAGGTGGTAATGTCCATCTTTAGGTGCATTTCACTGGTTTTGCAGCCTGAAAAGTAAAACTATTGCTGTAATGCTATTTACTGCATAACATTAAGAGCCCAAAGAAACCATCATCTCAGTATGTCCATACTGAGAAATCCATCTCAGAGCTGCCTGGAGTTTATTGTCTCTTTGTTACTTGCCTATACTGCTGGGATATTAGGCTGGGCTTTGTAATAGCTCCATCTTTGAGCCATGGTCATGGGATTAGCCAGCAAATACATTCTGTCCTCAGTGAGCAGTGACAACATGTGCAGGGAGGTTTCTTCGAAGGCTGCTTCCTATCACAACCCCTGCTGCACCAGGCTGGAGACGGGAAGGCATCTCCCTTACTGCCTTTCCTGCCACTAGTGAGGGGACCATGTGAAGGTCTCCAAAATCAGAATGAATTGTGTTAACCTTGGGAAACTGCAGACTTTTCAAGTTAGAGTTTTGAATTATTTTTTTTTTTCGCCACTACAGCATTTAGAAATCTCAAATTATTTTATCCAAAAGGCACACTTGACAGTTCTCCGTGCCTAATTTATCTATAGCCCATATGCACTTTTCATTCTAAAATCACCCTATTTAAAAAACTTTATGCAGGAAAGGCAATATCAGAATAAAATATTAAGTATGTATGCTCTGGTAATGAATACTTTATATAATCAATTATAGCCTAACACAATTCAGATAATTTATATGATTTTCCTATAGTGCTGTGGGTGCCACAGGTACCATCTGATTATTTGGCGAGAGACTCATAACATGGTGTGTAGCAATTGTGTAAGTTATATTGTAAAATGGAGAAAAAAAATGCTAAGTTCTGGCAAAATATATTTCTTAATTTCCTAAACTTTATGCTTATGAGTGTTTCTTACGGACTCAGAAATCATTATGAATTTGAGCTTCACAGCATCATGGAAACATTTTGAAAAACTTGTTGAATCAGGTGTCAGCTATAATTCTTACAATATGATAGTGGATAAATCCAAATTGTTATTTAACATCATTTTCCCTTTTAAATACAAAGGAACTGTCTTCTTAAAACCACAATCTGATTGGCTGGACATAGAAAGTAAAGTCTTAGTTTATGTGACTACTTCATTTATATATACTTGTGCTTACGTAAGTTTTTATGAAGGAGAGCATGACTTCTTCTCTATGTTGTTCTAGATCCCAAAGTACAAACAGAATAGTTTCTCCTGTTCTGAGCATGGAGAGGTACTTTCCCCAGCCAGCTTTGGACTCTGACAGCTCACAAGTTCACACCAACAGCATTATGTGGACCAGCAATGTACTGTTATCACTGCAAGCTAGCAAACAGTGTAATAATATGTATTACCTGAAATCTCATTAAAAGTCTCATTTTTTAATGAACTGTGTGGGAGAAAAGAAGTGATCCTGCTTTCGACATGTAGCACCTTGACCTGCCCAGTCTGCAGCACTTGCTCTGTGTGCATCCCCTGATGGGCAGCTTTGCAGTGGTAGTAGTTTTGTGACCACATTTTCCCTGTTCATGCTGCTTTCCTGTCTGTAGTCCTGTGAGGAATCCTTTAAAACCCTTAAACTAGGGGTTCAGTGGGAAAACCCTGCAATTCAGCCACACATGCCTGGAAGTGCTGGTGCTTGCATTTTTTGATGAGTCCTGCTCTCTGCTCTTCCAGTTAAAACTGACATGAACATTTAATCTGCAATCACAGAACGTACCTGATGCAACCACAGCAATGGCAAAGTGATGTGTGGAAACTATTTAAAGTATTTAAGGATATTTTCATGACATTTAGCAACTGGAAACAACAAAAACCTCATGTGATCTGTGTATACTTTGCAGTCCCCAGCTGGCAAAATGCCATTTCACTACTTGCCTTGCCCCACTCCCCTTTTCAGTGGACCAACAGGCAAGGATTTGCAGCTTTTGAGAGTTTCTGCCTCTGTGAAAGGTCTTTTTAAGACCAGGCAGATTGCAAAAGGAAGACACAGAAATTAACACAATTTTCTCTACCTTTCTGAAGCTAATCATAAGGGGTTTTTGGTGTCTCTAAATCACTGAGTTTCATCAACAGCAAATAATAAAGGATGTCTTGTTTCCATTAGAGTTAATATCACAATTTTGCCTGATTATTCTTAGTACATAACTCAGTGGAAACAATGCATCTTTTGTAATAAAACTTCTACCAGAAACCTTGGATGTTTTACAAAAAGGAAACATTGGCTAAGACTGCAACATAAAAATGTGGTATATGATTCCCATATAGATGTATAGTATTAATACATACTGCCATGCCAAAAACTTGCTGGTATACCACATCCAGAATGGGATGGATGAGGGAAATGTATTTTTCTGCTGCCTTTCCATGCCTTTTTTTTTTTTCCAAGTGGAGGATGTAGTACAATATACTCATGCCATAATATGCTTAAACTCACTTATGTTCAAATGAAGCAAAACACTCCAAAGTATTCACTGCCTCCAAAACTATGCCCTTATGGTTTCAATTAAAAGGAAATAATTTGCTTTGTGAAACTTTGCCTGGATCTTTAATTCTTTCTCATTGTCTGAATACAGCTCTAAAAAGCTTCTGTACTTGAAGTTCCTAATCAGATTTCAGTTGGCAAGAGTCATATGTCATGTCATATCATGTCACACAAATATTGTTTATTCAGTCCAGTCTGCAGTAATGAAGGTTTCATATCATCTTCTTTCTGGCCTTTGTAATACACAGTTTAGGCCCTCCACTGCCCAAGAGTATCTTCAGCTTTTCAGATGATTTTTCCTGATACTTCCTGATGAAGTGGCAGTTTAATTTTTCAAATCATAGCATTGATTACATTAATTTTGTGCTATGCATGGGCTATTGATTCTTTTCTCGAGAAATGAATATAAAATCAAGCAGCAATGGCCAAGTACTCATTAATTGCAAACTTTCCTATACTCAACTGCCTGGAATAGTAAGTTCTTTCAAAACAGAGTATGAAAGGAAACTACATCCAACCCAAAATGCACAGTGCGCATACATCACTCTGTGCCCATGTCCCTGGTGTGTGACAGTGGTTTGTGTGGTTGCATTCACACACAGCAGACTCCACGTACTTTAGCTGGTGGGCCCAGAGGCTCCACCTTCTGTTTGCTCACTGGCTTTCTTCTCAAGAGCTCAGCCTACCATTCCTTCACCTTCTGTTATTTTTTCTGTACATTGGTAGCAGCTGTGATGATCCGGGGCACTGCATCAGCAACTTGTGGGAATCGGATATTTCCTGTATCCCCCTCAAAAGCTGCAAGGCACCACCATTCCTGAGCTGCAGCTTCATGCTGAAGTGAGCACTTGTCCCTTCCATGGCTCAGAGGGAGTCATTGCATCTGCTTTCAGGAGAGGTTCACGTCACACAGAGTACAGCAGCCTCCTCCTGCCTTACACCGTGTTCCTACTGAGTGTGGAAATGTCTTCTTGACTTTTTCACATGGCAAAACACATTCATTCTGCACATTCATTCTGCAACTCCAGATAAAGAAATGAATTGTTGCTTATTTAGGTATGGCAATATGCAGTTTTGAGTTATCAGCTAAGCAGCTGAGCAGAAGAGGGAGGGTTTTGTTCCAGGGGCTGGGCAGGGACAGATGTGTATCTTGTCAACTTCTCACTTTACCTTGTGATATTTTGTTGCTAATTGGTATTGTGACAATGAGGGAACTGCTTCCAAAGGAGTCTATTACTTAGTTCAAAATGGCTAATAAAAATGTCCTATGAATTGACATGTAGTTCAGTTTGAAAGGAAATTATATCTCCCTGGAGACTAGTAAATGGTTTGGGGAAAAGTGTTCCACTGTTCTCTTCTTTGTTGCAACACTCTATGCTGGAAAATATCTTTTTATTACATCTGGTTGACTTTAAAGATTTACTGATTCAAATAAAATGATGGGAGAATAAACGGAGAACAAGCTCGTGTGAATGCTGCTAAATTGAAATCAATGAACTGTAGGCACTCAAGGCAAAAAAGTCTCCATCTACTCAATGTTTCCTTGGGCATTTTGCTGGTTGATTTTACAGCCATCGGCAAATGAACAACTTTATTTTCCTACAGGCTAAGTGTCATCACTTGGTACTGTTGTCACCCATAATATTTTGGCAGCTTCTGTTTTATTTATTTTTAATCCACTGTCATGTTTGGTCATATCATTCCAAGAAATCTTCTGAAGAGCAGTCAGACCATCAAGAACATCTGGTTTGTCTCTGTATTTTTCCTAAGTTTTGTGTCTTCAGCGGGATAGTTTATGAGTGTTTTTCCACCTTCATTAGTAAGACCACTTTATGAAGATGGGCAAACATTATCTCCACTTACCAGCTGGAAACAGTGATGCAGGGAGAATAAATGGCTTCCTGAGGTAACTCAGGAACAATGAGTTTAATAATGAGTCACTGCTGAGGTACCCAAATGGTCTGGTCTCCTAATGCCCAGCCCATGCCTGACCTGCCATGGCATGGCTCCTACGTCCATGGAAGAAGTGAAGCCAGAGACTCATGCAGCAATGCTTTGTTTGTTTGGGTCTGCTGGACACTGCTGTTATGGGTGAAGAAAAAGACTTGCTGTCAGACTTCCAATAATAATAATAATCACAATAATAAAAAAGAGAAGTGTTTGTTAAAGTGTTCTCCAAAAATATTTATTGAATATTATCAACAAAACTTTTGATGTGGGAACTAAAGGCAGTTCAGCTGCAGTCCAGCAGAGAGTCTCCAGCTGGGTTTGGCTGAGATAGCCTCATCCCAGCTGCCATCCAGCTGTATCGGTGTCTTGCCAAGGTTTGGGACGTTGGACCAGCTCAGCTATTTCTAAGTCATATTGATGCCGTGTCTGACAATGAGCAAGACTGACATCCAAACTCCCAGGATGTGTGAAGGCAAACAATATTCACAATGGGTGAGCTGTGATATGTTCTGAGAGATACAGGATGTCTATAGACTCCATCCTTTATTCCTAACTGTAAGGGAATCCCCAAAAAGATGAGATATGGGTTGGTTTTATACTTCTCCAAAAGCTAAGGAAATCTGCATTTTCCTTACCCTCAACCTGGCTTAATGATTTCATAGCTTGTTAGTAGCCTTTAAATAAGGTAAATCTCTGGTCTATGAAGTTTTTTGTGGTTCCTCTCCAGCAAAAGATCTGGTCTCTACTTGCCCCGTTATAATCTTTCTTGAAGCATCTACAACTTGAGAGACCTGAAACTGGAGTAGGATGGACATTTGGCCTGTCCTGGCAATAAAATAAAATTGAACTTCTTTGTAAATGTCCATGCTTATGCACATAGAAAGACAGAACAGAGAATAAGTCTTATGGTAGATTTTTGGTCTATGGACTATGTCATGTATTTTTGCCCCAAATTTGTTAAAATCAATAAATCCCATTTGAAATACAGAGCAACGAATAGCTTGGATTTGGGTCATTTGCTTAGGCTATGATGAAGAAATGGGAGCCCAGCATCCTTCGAAGTGAATTTCATTCCTAGAATTAAAATTTCCTGGTTTTCTCTGTTGCTGGTGCTTTTGATCTCTTGAATTGTTAAAAACTGTCTCATTTTAGGGTGATACAGTTTAACTGAAATGCCTAACTGTCACTCTTGAAAATCTTACTATCAAGAATTACCTAAACCATTGTGGGTGCCTTGTCAAGACTCCCTCTGCACAGACTGCAGGCAGTAAAACGAGGGCAGGGATTCTTCTTACGAAGGGTTTTGGACAGAGAAATATCTGGTTTCTTATGAACATGAAAAGCATGTTCAGTATTTGTTGACAAAACACCAAAGAAGCAAGCTTGTTTTTGAAGGGTATTGCTGCTGCTTGTGTAAGAAAATGCCACAGTTCTGTGTTTAGTGGAAATATGCCAGTGTGCTTGGACTGGCCTGAGTGTCCAGCATGCCTGCTGCTGGGTTTCTAGTGACAGTCGTCTTTCACAATTGCTGTAGCAGCACTACTCTGCGTGTATGAATAACTAATAGAAGTTATGATTCCAGTATGCAGACTTTATATGACAGTGTACAACTGGTTTAGAGTCCATTCTGGCTGCTGTCACACAGAGCCAGCCTTCTGGCTCCCTCTTCTAGGCCCAAGGCTTTGTTTGTTGCGGGCATCCATTTTATCACCCGTGATTTGTGAGCCCGTGTAAGCACCCATGATATGCAGCAGAGCCCCTAGAGTGAAAAAGCTTTTTGTTTTCCTCTCCTCATCTTCACTGAGCATCTGTTTGGTTGCTGCTTGATAAAATGAAATTAAATTAATGGACTTTAATGCCTTGTATGCAGGAACAAAATATGCAATTGTGAAGCAACTGATAAAAATTACATAATGTTATATGCAATTCCAGTTTAATACATGTGAAATTATTTCTGCAAGAGTCAAATGGTGTCTTTCAAGATTATATTTTAATGCAATACAAGGTCTTTGCCCTGAGCGAGTGTAACTGGTAAAATCCCAGATGGGCTCCACTCTGTCTGTTGCTTATTCTCACAAGACTGTCATGAGGGCCATTCAGAGAGATGTCTTTTCTCTTTCGAACTAATGCATCATGAATAAGCAGTGGAATCTTACTATCACATCCCTGAAATCCAGCTAGTATCATCTTTCTGTTTCCTTTTCATCAGTAATCTAACTCACAAGGTACCAGTTTTAAAAGAAGACCTGTGGAAGAAACAGATACTCTGATTTTGCATTCTGTTTCTTGTTTATCCTGTGTGCAAAGAAGGTCTGGGTTTTTTGTTTGGTGATTTTGGTGGGGGTTTTTTTAATACTTCGTCAAATCTGCCTGCATGGTTTTATTGAAGGATTTGTTGATGTGACAGAGGAGAAGCTTTTACTGGCCCCCTTCTGATGTTCCTTTTCAGGCCATTAGGTAGTTGTCATCTACAGTGGGATTAGGCTGTGCTTGAGGGCCTGGAAGAGCTAAGGTTCTTTTGGGGAACTTGAATTTGGAAACAAAAATATCATAAAAATCAAAGCATGAATTCCATTTCCCTTTTCCATCAACATCTGGAGTGGTGAATATAAACCGTAAGCCCCCAGTACCATAAAACCTCCTGAAATAACAGGTAGAAAGCAGATAGCTCATGGCATTTGAGCATGGCCTCCCCAGCCCACAGAGGGGGAAATGGCAAGACAGGAGGATAGATGAGCAGAAGGGCTATATCAGGACAGGGCACAGCCTGCAGTGCTTGGGGATGTCACACTGCAGTTACATACATGATTTCTCTGAGATCAAAGCTGTTTAAAAATTGCTGCTCTAAGCTGCCTTCCTTCTTGCCTACACGGCTTTGTCCATCGTGCCACTACTCTGCTTGTAGGGCTTTTTCATCTCAACCAGACATGAAAACCATGCATTAGAAGCAAAAATAATCTCCACAAGCCCACAATGTTTTCTTGAAAAGTTTCTTAAATTTGCATTATGGCATGGTTTAAGAAACAGTTGCACTGGTATAAATAAAAAGATGCCGAAATATTGAACATGGACAGAAATAACAGTCTGGGGGCAAGAGCTCCTTAACCTTACTCAAACAAGCTTTGCTGTTAGGGAGAATGTTCTCCTAACTGCAGCCTGGGGTTGTGCTCTGCCAACCAGCAGCTGTGGGAAATCCTTTTGCAACTGATGCCTCCTTTATTTGTTAAAATGTCGTTCCCAGTCCCTTCTGTAATAACAACAAAAAAAGAAGTGTGGACATGGTTTGTAAAACCCACGCAAACCATGGTTCAAAAAGCTCTGGAAAACAATTATTTTCATCAGCCCTCTAAGCAGCTTCTTTGCTTCCAGGGGCTTGGTAAGAGAGCTCCAAAATGGAGGAAGGACCTCCAGTGGGACTACACCAGCATACACTGAAATGTTTTCAATTTCTGTGGTAGCTTGAAGTGATCTCAGAAGTATGAGATTCCCTGCCCATTCAGCATGATGCAAACTCATGGGGTAAGTAAGAACCCTTTCCATGCTGTGATCGGACCAGGGTCATGGCCAAGGCTTTCCAAAGCTCTGCTGCAGCCCTGTGCTGACTCCTCCTCCCACAGGGAACATGACCAGTGGTAGAGACATTCTCTTGCTCACCTTCCCTTGTACCTACGGCATGGGAGGAAGAGAAGCAGGGAAGGAGGTCAGTCAGGCAATGTCCCTTCTAGCATCCCTGTTCTTTTGGCTGCACATCATTACTGAAAAGGACCCATTTCAAGGTTCCCATTTTAGCCTGGCCTTTGCTGACTCTAGGACACGAAAAAAAGTCCCCATAACACTCCAACAGCTGGAGGAGTTTTTGCATTTGAGATAATGCTTTGCTCACTGGGTTTAAAAATCTGCTTTTCTAAACTAATCTTTCCTCAAGCTACAAGATCTTGGGCCCATGGTCCTTGTCTGGTTTTGCATTTGTAAATTTCTTAATATACAGGGAGCTGATGCTCTGCCACAAACATAACAGATGCAATAGTGAAAAAGAACTCCCAAGGCTTGTCATCCTGATAGAACTAAATTGCAGGTCTGGGCACTGCCTCAATACAAGCTGCAAAATGTTATTCAGCCACCTCAGTATGAAGTACTTCCCCTCCCACCTGTTACTATCTCTCAGCAACTTCCTGAGAATAAGATTATAAACTGTATATATGGAGCAATCCCATGTGTGTGCTGCTTCAGGATAACCCTAATCCTTCCTGAAGAACTTGGAGTATGTTTCCTCCTCATTTCTATCCTGTTATGTGCCCATCCTGCCAAGCTTGCAGCAGTTCTTGAGTGACATGACTAAAAAAAATCAGATGTCTCAAAAGTCTGGAGACTGCAAAAAAAAAGCTAATCAGAACTGTTCAGTCCTCACACAGTAATACTCTAAGAAGGGTTATTTAGGTGCCTTATTGTGCTTTTGCATATCTTTCTAATTTTAGTCTATTTTATAATATTTAATAACAAGTTCCTAGATTTGAATTGCCTGTCTGGGACTCACAATAGTATTTCTGTAGCATTTTACCCTAAAGCTATGATACAGCCTCAAAATTAAGACCAGGTTAATACAGCTTTTAAGACTGGAGTGCCTTCCTGGCTATCCACATTGGATGCAGGAGGGGTTCCAAACCATGATATCCCGTTGTTCCAGTGGAAATCACTTGTGGGGAAAGCCCACATGGTATCTGCTGGGCAGTTTGAACAACTCTTCTACCATAGCCCATAAAGTTGATCACAGAAATATTGTAGCATATAACAAAAAAAAGAACTGCAGCAGAGAGAAAACTGGTAGCTGTGATTCACTTTTAGTCTTACTGCTGACATGGGAGAAATTAGGTTATGATTCTGGCTGTTTGGGATGGTGAAAGCAGTCTAAGAATATAAATCAAAGAGGATTTGAGGGACTGTGAGTGCAACGGATCAAAACAAAGCAATTCTCTTCTTTCCCCATCTCCCTCTCTGCCCTTTTTGAGCCTGCTGTAAGTTGCCCCTAGCAATTATTTTTTAAAAAGGATAGTCATGCTTAGTAGGACGGTCTTCTTCTAAACTAATGCCAGTGCATTGGTAATAACAGCAAGGAAACAGACCAAACACTAAAAAATCTGTTCTTTGTTTTCTGCAGGAAGAAATTAAGATCTGATGGTAGGGATTTTTCTTAAGCAGCAACAAGTAAATTGTTTCAAAACCACATATATTCCAGCTCTGTGTATAGTTATATTCTGTGATAGACTAAATCATCTGCATTGGAAGCAATGGAAATTGAATTATAGTCTTCAAGGATTTTGGTAGTGTATGGTTTGAAGTAGATGAATAAGAGCCACTACTTCATTGTAAAAAAGGGACCAAATGTGTAACTGTGGGATGATGGCTAGAGGTGACTCAGTTCTGCAGGACTCTGAGTTCTTGGAGTCCTGCAAGTCACTTAAATTCATGCTGAACATACAGCAAGGGTAGCCCTTCAACCCAAGGCTTGCAGGCTTTGGCCACCTGATGTAAAGAACAATGATTAGCAGTAGCCTAGAAGGAGATGAAGGTCTGCTTGGCAGGCAGGAAGATGGATGAGCTCATGGTCGCGTGCATGCTGGGGCTCCCAGCAGGGGAAGCTGAATGGGCTCTAAAGCTGCAACCGCTTTCCCAGCAGGACAGACTATTCCTGCCTTCAAGAGTTTAGAAGCAGGTTTTTATAGGAATTTGAGCTTTACTCTTTTCCTCCAGAGGAAGTAAGCACTTTTAGCATTCTCTAAGAAAAAAGAGGGAATGAGCACAACTATCTGAGAAATCAGATTTCTGGGATTTCCCTGTAGCTCCCTTCTGCAGTGAAGGGCTGAGGTGATACGGGAGAGAAGGGCTCTCACAGCCAGTTCCTGGTGTTCGAGATGCATTGTTGTGATACACTCCTGTGGGGTTCATTCCTTAACAAGATATGTTGTAGTAGATGTATTATGTACCTGTTCTGACACGTTCCTGCAGAAAATATTCTAGTCACCAGCAACTGACCCCATGTGAATTAAAAGACTTATTTATTAGGAAATCAGATGAAAGGTAGCTTTATGCAAGCCAGTTAGAGTTGTGAAAGGAAGCCACATTCTAGATGAAAGGGAACACTTAGTCCAAAGTAAAATATGTACTGTGTTTGGTCACATCCCTGGCATGACGGAGGACGGCTTCCTACCCACAAATGATGATATTGTCTTCAGATAATTGCTCCCTTATCAGATAAATCACTGAATTTCTCATTAAAAAATGAGTATATTCTTCTTGAAGACGCCATGGTGCCAGTCCATGATGTGTGGGTGGGGACAGAGCCCTGCCACGACGCCAGCCAACCCGGCCAGCTCTGCTGGGATGCCGGGCTTAGTGCTTCCCAACAGTTTCCTTTTGTTTGCTTTCACAGCCATTTCAGGCAGCACTGAAAAAGTCCAGTAACTCCAGTTTCTCTTGCTTGTTCCTGCTGCAACACTGGGAGCTAGCTGCATGTTCTGCTGCTGCCAGTTCTTCCCCTGCACCATGTGAGAAGAAACCATGGACTGGAAACTGCTGAAGTTTGTTTGGATAAACATTTGTGTCTCTGTGTCTCACATTCATATGTGTGCACAAGCTAGAAAGGGGGGATCTGAAGCTCTTACAGAGTCCAGAAGCCATGTCTGAAAAGTACAAGTGCATACTTTAGGATATTTGGGAAAGCTTTGCTGTTGAACCTCACAGATGTGCATGTATGATGGACACCTATAACACACCCAGGCCCATGTGGTGTCACTCAATCTGCAACATCAGAACTTCAGAATTTCCCCACATGGATGAGAACTGGGAAGTCAGGGTCATTTGTACTATCTGCCAGCAAACAGCTCTTCTGTGCGTAGAAGCAAGGCTGCAAATGTATTTCTGCTGTGTATGGCTCACTTCCAAAACAAAATTAAAGGTCAGATGAGAACTCTGTACATTGAAACTTCCCCCAGAGTGGATGCTGGCATAGGTGACACTGAGTGGCTGAGAAGGTGGCCTGTAAGGGAGGGTGTGCTGAGCACAGCCAGGTGCTCCACACTAATGTTTCACCCGTGTGCCCAAAGCAGGAATTCATTGCAAAGGTGCAGAAGTATATATATAAGGAGCAAAATTTCCCAGCACTTAATGGGAAAGTGATTTTATAAAAACCTGGTTGTTCAGGCTGGTGCTGCATTTGCGTCTCTAACATGCCCTCATTCAGATGATCTCTATGGCTCTGAATGACTTTTATCACTTTAGAGCAGAATTATACTTTCACAGAAGAACGTTTTTGCAAGCAGTAGTTAGAAGTACTAACGAATTAGTAACTTCCTGAATTTTGCTTTGGTTTTAGATAATTAGCAAGCACACAGGCAAAATTAATCCACTCGCTGCCTAACAGTCAATTCACTCAGTTGCAGGATGTATGATCAGTATTCTTATTTTTAAATAAATAACTAAAGAAATGTAGATTGCTGTTTTTTGTTTTGTCAAGATTCCTCAAGACAGAATCAGAGAACTACTGCTGATGGTTGGCTGTTCTCCAGAGAGATTTCAACACATCTTGTGTCCTCTTCTTCACACCAAGTGTCAAGTGTACAAGCATCTTATCAGATTAATTCTGGTAGGAGGCTTTACAATTATTGTTATGACCTCTTACTCTAAGAACTGATGGAGAATGTAGAAACAATTAATATATGATGGAGCTCACATGCAAGAATGTGATCAAAGAGAAAATATAATTAAGAACTTATTTGTATTAGACTAATGTCACTGATTAAAATTGAATTAGTCCTGATTTACACCAGTCTGAACGAAGTCAATAACGCTCATCTCCATTCAAGGAAACACATGTGAAAATGTGAAAACATGCTTAATCAGTACAACTGATGGAGAGAAGGTAATTTCTTTCTTATTGGTTCAAACTTTTTCTATCATGAATGGTATGGTAATTCCTCTTTGTGCTGTAAATGAACTGCCAGCCGTTCTAGCCCTTGCAGTAACTTTCAACACTGATTATATTCAAGATCGGCTGTTCGTTTTGACTTTTAACACTTAGCATTTGTATGAGAACTGCCATAAACGATCGGGATCTAATGCCCTTAATGATCATAAAAGAACTGGTAATTCAAGTCTTGTTTTTTAAATAAAATTTTTATGCTACCAGTAGGTTTCAGACATGACTGTAGCTGGAGCACATTATCTCAGTTTGAATTTCTCAATTAAAAAACAAAAGACGTCTTTTCATTGACAAATATTGTAAATCTTTGGATATCTGCTTTGCACCCTTAAGGGACAGCTTACTGCAATTGTCCAAGACTGTAAGTAGAGGACAGGATGTTGTCCCCATAAATTTGGAAAAAACCCAACTTTTCAACCCCTAAATCAAAAAAAGAAGCCTTCATACTTTTTTGGAGCAGCAGCTAAAACATCTTCAGGCATAATTTATGCTGTTGACAGCTGTTGCATACATAACACCAGGAAGTCTGGTTTTAATTCTTGTAATATTCCTGGGGAGGTGGGTGGCTTAGTTAATAAACTTAATCTTTCACCTTCGGAATCAGATTGAGTTCCTTTGTTGGAACATGCCTGTCTTTAATTTGGATGCTCGTTTACTTACAGAGGTTACCTGCTGACCTGCAAGAATCAGAAGTTGATGTCTAACACACACCACCAAGTCTGCAGGCAGATGTGCAGTGAGAGGAGCACAGAAGTGGTCATCTGCCCTGGGCAGAATGCCAGAGGGGCATCCTCTGGTGGCCAAGAGGGCTGAGGGCATGGGTAGAGGGGAGAAAACCATGGCTTCACCAGGTTACTGCGGTAAGGGGGCATTCCTGGAGTGTTTAAGGCTGGAGATGCATATCCTGTCCCATGTCCCCCATGCTGCCATGGCTGGTCTGCTCAGGGTGCTGCCAGCACTCACCTGCTCCAAAGGGAGCAGTGAGGCTGAGATGTCAGCTGAACAACTGCTCCTCCAAAAGTTGTTCGGGGCCAGCAGGGGCACCACTGCAAACACTTCCAGACAGAACAATTCAGCATTTACTGAGCATGACCCTGGCAAGACAGAGGCCATCGAAATCAGCTATTTTTTAAAGTGACTGACTCCCATGTGCTAGCTCAAGCCCCAGCCTAAACCCTGCTATAAACAGGGAACAAAGCTCTCCAGTAACAGAGAATATTCCACCTTAGTGTCCACACACACATGGTCACTTCCCAGCTCTCATGTCCCTGAGACATTCAGGTTCTTTCATACTTTAGATTCCTTGGCTCTCTCTTGGATATCCATCAGCCAATACCCAGAAAACAGTCCCTAAAATAAAGGACAACATCAAAGTTTGACTCCTATTAAGACACTTCAGTGTCCTTAACTTTGTTGGTTCCTGTACATAAAAAGAGGCTCCCAGAGGAGAGTCACTAAGTCCAGAGGAGAGCCGCTAAGTTGATCACAGGGCTGGAACACCTCTCTGATGGAGACAGGCTGTGAGAGTTGAGGCTGTTCAGCCTGGAGAAGAGAAGGCTCTGGGGAGACCTTATAGCAGCCTTCCTGTGCATAAAGGTGGCCTATAAAAAAACTGGAGAGGGACTTAACACAATGTAGTGACAGGACAAGGGGGAATGGCCTTAAGCTAAAAGAGGATAGGTTTAGATCAGAAATTGTCAAGAAATTCTTTACTATCAGGGTGGTGAAGCACTGGAACAGGTTGCCCAGAGAGATTGTGAATTCCCCATTCCTGGAGTAGTTCAAGACCAGGCTGGATGGGAGTGTGAGTAACCTGGGCAAGTGGAAGGTTCCCAGGCCATGGCAGGGGATTTGGAGCTAGGTGATATTTAAGGTCCCTTCCAACCCAAACCATTCACATTGTCAGGGGCTGAGAAAGGCATAGAGGCCCCAAAGCAGCAGAATTATTTTAATTTGTAGGCCCTGGAAAGTATTACAATAATTATGACTTGAAATGCAGTGTTTTCTGGATCACTAAGCTAATATCTGAAAGTGCTAGACAGGGACTTAGCCTACTAACAAGTGTCTGCTTACTGAACTTTCTGTGCTCTGCCTGATGCAGCAAGAAAAGCCTGTCTGTCTGCTTTAGATTTTGAAACCCTACACCTAACCCTAACCTCAACCTGAAATGTACCTGGGTAGCAGTTCAAACGGGAAGAGATCCTCTGCTCAATGTGCTATATTCCTCTTACATCCCATCTCCCTGGCTGGCCACTGCAGGATGATGCAGTCATGATGTCCTAAAATTCCTTCAGCTCTAGATTCCTTAACAGTTTCAACATCAAATGTACTCAGGAGACCAACGAGTTCTGTAAATTGTGCAAGTGCCCCACTAAAAACACCTCTCTGCCTTCCTGGGCTTTGCAGGTTGTGACAAGAATAACCTGTCTGGCTGCTTTTGCTTCTCTGACTTAACTGATTCGGGAATGGGATGGCCCCATGGGCTACATATCACTTTAGGGGCAAATCTCTCATGGCAGACATTTATGCACTTAAAGACATTTTTACTGAGACGTGCTGTAAAGCCTGGACAATAAACCGTGGGGGCTGAAGGCTGTTGTGTCCTGTTCTATAATTGCATTTCACAACACATTTCAGCTTAGAGGTAGAGAAAATGAAGCAGCCAAACAAGTTATGCTACCTTTATGCTGCATAGACAAGAAAGAGAGGGGAAGGATTCATATTAAAGGGAATTGGGGCTTCTAATGTAGTTTATGGTCCCCTGGGAAGTTATGATGTTAGGGATTAGATTACAATTAAAGATATGGGAATTTAAAGCATCTAGACAACCTTTTTATGCAGGGCACAGAGAGTAAGAGAGGCATATGTTTATGGGCTTAAGGCTGAAGCTATCTTGGAGTATATTTACTAGTGTCAGGGTGGTAGGAGAGTACCTACAGCAGTCAGAGAGCCTCTCCTTGCTGCGTCCTGCAGGTTGTAAGAAGGCAGGAAAGGACAGAAATTAGAGACACTCCGGTAAGGCAGGTCCTGTCTATATAACTGCCTTGAAGGCTGGGTGCAGATCCCAATGCATTTAGAGATATTAAGTTGCTTTGCAGCAACAAGATTTTGGGAAAAAAGAGTTCTGCTTTGGAGAGTTGAAGTTGTTACATCATTGTGCATGACCCAGTGTCTTTTATGTCCCGAGAAAAGGTTCACTCAGGACTAAGTGGGCAGGCTAAGCTAATGTCAGGTGTAAGGTTTGAGTTGGACAAGCAAACAAAATTGTCCTTGATGCTTTCTGAAGAGCTAGGAGGGTTTTAGGGAGAGAAGTTATATTTGATGTTCAAGATCGTTTTATCATGACTTCAGGTAGGTATGGCCCTTTAGAAATTTCTTATGCATAGGGATTGGTTGTGAGACCCAAATGCCTTCCCTGTGGGATGGTGTAGTGGCCAGGCAGAGGTTGAAAACCTGGTGATGAACTGAAGGCTATCTGTCCCTCATGTCTCCATATACATAGAGATTCCTTGTACATCCCAGTCTGGGACTTGTGATTGGGAGCAGGGATGAAGAAACAGGCAAACATGATTTTCTTGCTGTACAAGAGCTCAGAAGGATGAGGTGAGAAGTGGAATTTGGCAGCCCCGAGCACTTCAGTGACGATTTCAGGGAAGGTCCTGCTCCCCATCCACCTGCTTTTGGGGTCCAGATCTTGATGTGCTGTCTTGCATGCTCCAGGCAGTCAGGGTGGAGGCAGTTGATAGAATGGTTGAGAAGCTTAGTTTCAGTCTGAAATAACTCCTGCTAAAATGCATTTCATGTTGGTTTTGGGTGGGGATTTGGGGTAAAGCTTGAGGAAGTCGAGTGGTTTCACAGAACCAGATGCAGCCAGAAAGTTCATTATTCTTCAGTACTACACAACACAGAAAATTTTGATGAGAACAAAAACTCTTGTCATTGTATTGTTATTTACTGTATGGGATACACAGCTTTTCAGTTATCTAGATCCTCTCCCCATCTTTCTAGAATGAACAAGGCACAGCAAGACCAGACATTCTTCCTGCTGTAGTTTCTTAAAATGCATCCCTGACACACACACACACACACACACACACCATCCCACCCCCCACCTTGGTTTAAGGCATTTTTTAATGACGATCACAAGATACTGTGAGAAGTCTCCAGTAAGCCCAGTTGTACTTCAAGTCATAATTTCCTGGACTCACGTTTACCATTCATCCCTATGATGCTTCTCCACCTGCAGGATGCAACAGAAGAATAACCCATCTGGCAATTTTGTCTCTGTAGCACTAACTCTAGCTGGAAGAGCACCCACATAGGAATTCAGAAACTAGGAGTTGGTCTAAGCCCTTCAACTCTACTGTGAGCTGCTTCCCCCTTAGTGTCTGCACGATACATGCGAATACTTTTAGCTACATTAACCCCTGGCCCACAAAAGGTTCCCTCATTCTGGTGAGGGTGAGTTTTGAGTCTATTACTTTCTCTAACCCTAACTCTAACCTTAAAATAAGATTGGGGAGAAAGTTCTACCTTAGAATCTAACTTCATGTGACTTTAAATTTTAATTTCTCAACTCCTTTTTTAAGAAGCCCCCAACTTCCTAGACGTAGACCTATGTAGTGAAAATATTCTGCTTGACTGCTTTAGGTCAGAATTGTAACTCTAAATCATAATCTTAGCAGGAAATATAGAAGAATAGTAGTTTCTAGTCTAGGACACCATGGAAGGCGCTCCCTCTTCCTTTTTTACCCCTGAAGAAAGTCACAGTAAGATAATAGTAGCTCTAACCCTACCCATGGCCTTATTTTCCCAGTTAGTAATTCAGATGTTCAGATGTAGTACAGGGCCTTCACCTCATAAATTTGCAATATTGTGGGCCTTGGAGGACAACACAAAAATAAAGTCTTCAAGTACACTACGTTGTAGCACCTGGAACCCACAACATGATAAGCAGCCAGATCATTGCTTCCACTAACTCATGAGACAAACCCTGGAAACCCTCATAACACCAGTCCTGTCCCTAACTTTTCAGAATTTTCATGGAGCTGCAAAGATAAACTGTCTGTTTGCTGTAGGTTTTCTAATCCTAGCGCGACCCTCACTGGCCCTGGAGCTGCTGTAAAACTGCACTAACACCTGTCCTGTTCTGTGCTGCTGAGCCCTACAGGGTGCGGCAAGACTAACTTGGCAACACAGACAACGCTCTAATACCAATCCTTGTCATACAGGGCCCTGTGTGGTACTGTTACAGCAGCATGGGTAGATGCCCTGGCTTTACAAATGCTCAAATTAAGTTTATCATCAAGCTATTTGACAAGGCTTCTGAGTCAGAAACCCCACATTGTACAGTAGTGGGGAGCATCACTCTTCTCCACAATAATCAGAGCTCTGAAAGATGCAGCAAATGCGGCTTGTCTAGATGTGTTTTCTTCTGGAATGAAACCTGATCCTAAGTCGTAACAAAAGGAAGTGGCTCATGTAACAAAAAGCAATGTAAGAGGCCTACAGATCCTCTGCTTCAGTTTTTCTCCCAACCTTTCCCTCTTCCTCAATGTTTAACAAACATTGTTTTTTCTTCAAGACACTTTTTGTTGTTCATCCCTAGTGCAAACTTGTAGGGTTTCCAGGGAATTGTCATTGCAGAAAAATGAAACAAGGTTGAGAAGTACTTATAGTACTTAGTATATTAGTTGCTTTCTAGACTCTGCAGAATGCAGCAATTATTAATGTTTTACATTCCTGAACACTGACCCTAACCATAGCTTTAAAATTATCCAGATGCTGATCTTTGTTGTCAAAGGTAGTACAGTATCTGCATAGTATCTTCAGCACCACCAGTTGCGATTTTGACCTACACCTCATTGCTTCAGTACACTCCATTTAAATATCTGTAGGCATCCAGAGGCTCTCTCACGCCCTTGACCCTACTAATCCTTTCTGGCTTCTGCATGAGGAGTCAGGAAGTGCCTACCTATGTCTTCAGGGTCTGGATTACATGCCTCAGTTCTAATCTCAAACATTAGGTGAATTTATGGGGCCAAACTTTAAATCTCAATATAAGGACTTGCAACATTAAAATGAGTCCCCACTGTACTTTTCTAAACTCTTCAGGGTGTCATAAGAATGACGTCTGTATTTTTAGGTTCTAGAAGCCCAATCCCAATGTTACCATGCTTCCGTAATTCTGGAAAAAACCCCAACACCTGCTTTGACATTTCCTGAATCTCTATGACCTGCCATGGAGCCGTGCCACTTTACACAGTCCAGCAGATGTTTTCTGGTATTTCATTCTACTGATGACTCATGCCAGAAAACTAAGTTGAATGTGTCCCCTTCTCTGTGCCCTGCACGTGCCTCCTCCACTGTAATTCAGCACTGACAAAATGGTAAGGAGACAGACATCACTACTTTGGTATTCCTGGTACCTCCAGGAGTCAGAAACTAACTGTTCATGTTACTTTTTTGATTGTCAGGTCCTGTTAGGCTGTAGGGGAATTTCTTTGCATCTCTGTTGGTTAGCAATGGATTTCATCACAGTAGGGAAGTAAATGGGCCAAGTTCAAGCAAAGATAACTCCTTATCTCCTGCAGACTGTCTCTGCTGGGGGGATGCAGCTTTCAATGGTCTCTACTGTAGCAGGCAGGATTTCACCTTATTGGTATCATCTGTGTTCAATTAAATCTACATTCTTCATCTGGAGAATTCAAGTGCAAACGTCCAACCACTTTTGGCTTGTGTTACCATGGACATGGCTGGAGAGGCAATCTATAGACATCTGTGACTGTAATTCCACCGCTGTTGCTGAAGTAGGAATTTTCTAAACTTTATTCAGCATTTAAGGAGACTGATAGATTGAGATTTAACTTACGTTAGCCATAGGTGCTGCTCAGTGTGGATATTTTGCACACAGTGCCTGTTATACTGAGGTCGCTGTTTGGTGACAAAGCCAAACTTTCCAGCAACAGTGACTTAAAATAATATGAAACCAAAGTGTAAACCAGCTAAAGAGTAGAAACAGCATGTGGTGATGTAGGTCTACATAACAGGACTCCAACAGCACTCCAGGTCCGGATTCTCACCTATCTGAAGGCATCCTTTCAGAAGACCAGATCAACTCTCACATGCCCCATGTCTTATCCCACAGTCCAGGACAGGGAGGGATTTAAAGTAAGGACTCCATCTCAGTCTGGAGGATGCAATAGGCACCTGATGCTCATGTCCATTACAGAGGAGTGTGAGCCACAGTCTTCACATTTCAAATGGGTGCCCTTGCTTCTAGACTTTAAAACTGGGAATGAACTGTCTTTAATGAAATGGATGTTTAGAAAATTTGACTACTCTGTTTCAGATGGAGTAGTCTCTTAGCTCTCAGACATTTGGGCTCCAATGGATTCAGAAAATCAATGGCCAAACAGGAGTGCCCGCAAAGCTAGAGGGTGACTTGGCAGTGCCTCAGGTGGATGGGGTCAAGTAGCAGGGCAGATAAAAGACCAAGCACTTCTGCAGCTGTGTGTCTTTATGAGCTTTGAAAAGTCACCTTCCTTCCTCTGTCTTTAAAAATGATCTCACAAATACTACTCTGACTTAATGAGAAATTCATAACAATCCGTGGTTTATAAAAATGATTTTTCAGCATTTCCCCTTGCTTCTACCTAGTCCAGAGCTTTACTGTGGGGATTGACATCTTCTGGTTCTTACCAAATTGAGACCAAGTGTGATGTGCATAATTCTTACAAGGGAATGGCACGTACCACTTCTGTGCTGTTTCCTATGAGGAAAGGCTAAGAGAACTAGGATTGTTCAGCCTGGAGAAGAAAAGACTTCAGGGTAATCTAATTGTGGCCTTCCAGTACCTGAAGGGAGCCTACAAGAAATATGGAGAGAGACTTTTTAGAAGAGCATGTAATGACAGGACTGGGGGGAATGGCTTCAAATTGAAAGAGAGTAGGTTTAGATTACATATGAGGAAGAAATTCCTTACTGTGAGGATGTTGAGACACTGGAACAGGTTGTCCAGAGAAGTTGGGGCTGCCACATCCCTGAAAGTGTTCAAGGCCACATTGGATGGGGCCCTGAGAAACCTGGTCTAGTGGAAGATGGCAGGGGGCTTGGAACTAGATGATTTTTAAGGTCTCTTCCAACCTAAACCATTCTACAATTCTATGATAGAGAGATTGTTTCATTGATTTGTGTTGCTTCTTCCCTTCACTTTTTTCCCCCAAAGATGATTGCACCTATAAAAATGTCTAGTACTATTGTTTTGAACTGGTCTAGTAGAAATCCATTAAACAGTGCATGACAAATACATGAGACAATTCATGGCAAAACTTTCCATAACATGCAGTAGTTGTTGGTACCATGAAGTAAAAAGTGTGATCTTGTACAAAGTAGCAGTTCAAGTGCATGCTGTAGACTGGTAAAAGATGCATGATGTATTGAGTTGATTGAGCCAGCACTGAAAAAAAAAAGTTGCAGTTGTATATGGAAAAACTCCTGGAAACTAAATTGAGGGGTGAGATAGACCTTTGGATGGAACTTTCTCTCCCATAAGAATTAGTGCTCCAAAAGCCTGTGCTCAGAACTAACCAAGCACCGAGCCAAGTCCCAAAGGGCTACAGAGAGCAGGTCTCTGAGACATGAGTTGAGATCACCGAGGGCTGCAGGGTCCTCTAGACCCTGAGATGGCTGGCTGGTGCAATATCTACGTCTTCCTGGCAATGGGAAGTGTTATATCACATCCCTTGGTTTCTGAGGTGGCTTGTCCATTGAGGCATTAAGAGCAGCTACCTAAGGATTTCAAGCACTTATCACACAGAAATATAATTTGATCCAAGGTTCAGCTAAGACTGCGTAAAACCTTAATTTGTCCAGCTGAGCATGAAGTCAGTTTGATCTATGAAGGCAGGTCTGTGGTCAAAGGTAGGACTGTACCCATGACTGGTGCTGATGCTCTGCTTGTCTCCATCTGCTGTTCCTCTTCCCATTATCTGCTGACACAACTGGGTTTGGGGCTGGGACACATTGGACATGGCTAGGAACACTGGTGCTGTAGTGTAAATGCAAGTCTGTGTGCAAGCATTAATCTGTTGTACCCTCTGATTTTTTGAACCCAAGTTCATGTCCATTTTGGAGCCTTTAGAAGAGACCCGAGTGTGAGCTGGGCAGTGAAGTTAAACAGCTTGATTGATTTTTCCTGTTAGCCTGTGGCAAAGTGCAGCCCTCTTTCAGTGCAGACAGGACAGATCCTTTGTGGATCTGTTGTGTAGATCTGCAGTCATGGCAGATTTTCCATAGGTGAAGAAGATTTTGGTCCATGACAGTAACTCTGGTGAATGCAGTGCAGTGTCTTGGGAAGAGTGCTGAAGTTTCTTGCCAGCCTCCAAAAACATAGTGAGGCCATTTCCATTCCTAATTAGCTCTAGAGAAATTGAATTAGCTTGAGTTTCTGTGGAGAGCAGGGCAGGCTCTGAAAGCCATTCTGCTCATGGCCCAGATGTCGACCAACATCTGTGCTGTCTGAGTCTTGCCTGGGCTGAAGCCAGATACCATGTCAGTGAATACATATTTATTGCTTTACACACATATCCCTGCACAGAGCACAGCCCATATATGTACACGCATTTATCTTTGTACTTTACTCATGTGAATTTCTTATTTTCCAAGGAGGACATCTTAACTGGAAATAATGTCTGGAAGCAGATGGGCTGAGCAGCCTTTGATGAGGAAATGGTTATTATTTGTTTCAGCAACAAGAGCAGTCATCAGTTAGGGAGAGTGCCACTACAATTGAATGATGATGGAGTTTAGTATTTCTTTGTATAGAAAAAGGCTGGGTTGACTGAGCTTTAAAAACCAGTATTCTGCAAATGTTTTATCTGCATAGTCAAGTTTCTTTTCTTGGTCTAGCTTGGAAAAAAGTCAGATGTATTCAAGATTTCAAGTGTCTCTGAAGCATTTCTTAGGGCTTAATTTGATTACAGACTTAATAAAAGTTCTTTAGAGCCAGTTTTGTTTCTTTAGTAGTCTTTTAGTTTATTGTCTTCAGATTTAGAGATTAACATTACATTCTGAATGGGACACAGCCTTGTAACAGGTGGAAAAGTAATTTTTTTGGGACACAATAGGCAACACAATTCAATTTGGTATATAAGAAGTCATTTAGCTGAGAAACAAAGACAAAATCATTGGGTAGATCACTGGGTTTGTGGAAGTGACATTCCACTGCAGTAGATGAAAAGGCACCAGGATCACTTCATAAGGACAAGCTCCTCAGCGAAAGAGATACCAAGTGGACTTTGCATGTTGTGAAGTCCAGAATTTCTTTTCATGAATGCATAATCTTCCTTTTCTTTTTTTGTCTTTAAATCTGACTTCAACATATGATTTCACTACTGTTTCATTCACTCAAAGTCCTATTCGGAGAAGTGGGTCCCCAATGCATCATGTGACATTTTCAATACATTTCTAGAGATCCATCTGCAATTATGTGTCCTGGCTCTCCTCTATATTAATCCTAAAAAATAGACAATTTTGGTCTAGTGATTTGCCATTTACAGAATTAGACTGGCCCACTGTATTTCTGTGGTAAATTACAACAGGTATCCTCATAGAATCCCACAATAAAAATCTCTTTGAAAATAATATCCTGATTTTGTTTTGTTTGGTAGTGATTGTGAAAGAGAAAGGAATATTCACGCTTTAGAGTTTTTTTATAGTTTACCCCTTTTATAACTGTAAGAGCATTAAAAAAAATTAGGTGGATGTGAGTTCGGGTCTTTTTGCAGTCAATATCTTTATAAAAGGAAGTGCATGTTCATTATGGTTATATTAACATTTTGGACACTTGTACCATCCAAGTCCATGCATTCCTTGATTCTAGACTGGCATGATGGAAAGTGCTCTAAGGTGTTATTTCTGATGTGAAACTGTCCAAGAATGAAATTATTTTCCGAGTCCCATGACCATATCTTGCCTCTTGCCTCTTGCGTTCACAGTGCTCAGTTCTGTGCCTTTTGGGACTGCAAGGCAAGCAGGGATGAGCCAATATTCCATCTTTGTGAGGAATATTTCACTCACAGAACTCTCATAATCTTTTTTGTTTGAAAAGTTCATTGAAAGTGGCATATGCCTTGAACTCCTGTAGCAGTAATGCATAGGAGATGCGGAGCAAAGAGTGGAAGAGTGTATATACATGGTGCTTGCCTCTGCATATTCACCTTCTCTTCAGATTAGACTTATTTACTGTCTCTTAGTCCCTATCCATTGGCCCTGGGGGGCTGTGGCCACACAGCCCAGTGTGGCTCTTGCCATCAGGCCATTCCTTGGGTGGCAGGATGGAGCTGGGTGCTGGATTTTGGTGACTGTCCTTGACACTCTGTCACAAATCCAGGCAGCGAGACAGATTTTCAGACTTTACCTCCAGAATTTGTGCTACCTTGGAGGTACAAACCAACTGGAAATCCTGCAGATAGGACCAGTGGAGATTTATTCCGTGCTGAACAGAGAAGAGAGTTCATTCACAATTCAGCTGAGCTGCAATGAGCTTTGGCTGCCAGACCTGCCCAGTAGGCTGGACTCATCTCCATGGTAGGGTAATGGCTCCAAAAGGTTTAACCACCTTTGTTCCCACTCTCTGGACATATTTTGGCTGCTGCTGGGGATGTAGTTGCCTCAGATAGAAAGATCACAAGCTCGCATTGTTCTTAACAAGCAGCATTTCTCTGTAATTCTCTAATTCAAAGCAGGCTTTTGTACAAGCCACGATGATGATAGGATTTCCGAAATCAAAGCCTAGCACTGAACTGAATTAAGAGAGAAAAAGCCGCACTGCCTGGTTTGGGAGAGCAGAGAATAATTGTGGAGGATCCTCCCAGCCGGTTTGGCAGTGGTGGTGAGGGAATGGTTTTCTTCTATCAAACTTGTTTCATTTTTATTGCAAAATAAACATTTTCTGGGCATTGGATGGCAATTACTCACTCTGCCCCTCCAGGGATGGGGTCGCACCAACCACACATCAGAGAGGAAGGCAAAACTTTCCCATTTAGATTAAAACTTACATCAAACAAAGTGAACATCAATGGAGCTTGGTGTTTGTTCCTCTTACGACCGGCTCACACTATTTCTGTAAACACTGTGTCTGCATTAACACACTGGGCTTTGAACTTTGATTTGACGGATAAACTACTCTCCAACTTTTTGCCCCAGTATGGCAATAAGGCTTCTTTCATATTCCTTTACCTTCTTCTTTTCAGGAAAACTTGTTCACTGGGGCAGGCCAAGCTGTTCAATAACTTCAGGTATTAGGAAATATTAATTAAATAAGGTGGTAAATTTATTAAAAAATGACTGATTATTAGCTAAGGTCACTCACCATGGCAGAACATGACAAAAAGAGTAATTAAATAAGTTATTTGAAAAATAACGTGTAATTGAGCCTAGAAGAACAGCTATCATTCAGACTGATCTAAATTTAAAATGCCCAGCTCTGCACACAGACAGAGTGATTGAAAGTCAGAAATAAGTGATTTCTCAGCTCCTTAAGGTTATCCTTCCAAAATATCTTCAGCTAATACTGAAAATAATAATCAAGTGATACTAAAAGATCTGGTAAAAAATTTTCATGAAGTTACAGCTGTCCAGTTAACAATTGTTTTTTGCCTCACAGTGAGAAAGAAAAGTACTTTAAATGTCACCTCAGGGTGACTGGTTTGCTAATGTTGCTTAAGTAATGGTTACCATTTCACTTTTATTGTGCTCTTGTTAATTAAGTCCTACAATCAAAGAAAACAGAAATTCAATAAGAGGAAATAGAGTTCTTAAGCTATTAAATACTATACATCTGTGATATCTGGCTGAGAAATAAGGTTTCAAAATTTGATTTAGTATCTAAAAGTTTTTTATTAAGCTCTAGAAACACAAAAAAAAATCTTCTTTGACCTACATAGACAGGATAAACTTATTTTAAATGTTGTGGAAGATAAACAAAGAAGGAGAAATACTGTCTGCATGTTCAATTTAAAATGACTGTCAGATCAGCTCAGTTGGTTAGAGCACAGTGCCAGTAACACCAAGGTCACTGTTTTGATCCCTGTATGGGCTATTCTTTTAAGAGTTGGTCTTGATGACCCTTGTGGGTCCCTTACAATTCAGAATATTTTGTAATGTGTGCAAACCATGGCCATGGTCCATACCTGACTCGCAGCTATGTGTTGTGTTTGCCACTGGTGGTGTCTTTGGTCATCCATGCAGAGCCACTGCTGGGGCTTGGTTACAGCTTCATTTCAGGTTTCCTGTTTCACTGCAGGTGTCATGAAATCTAAAACAAGAAAGCAGAAATCTATTAAACACTTAAACAGAAAATCATGGAGGATCTGAACTGTCTATTTAAATAACAATTTTTTTTTTTTTTTTACTTCATTGATCAGACAGGTGTGTTGGCCTATTTATTATCCAGGCTGCCAAATCTATAGCTCTGCAGATTCCCAGGAATGGGGTGTGACAGCAGTGGGGTGTTATATGAGTGCATGGCAGTGACCCCCCATGCACGTACTTTGGCTGTTTTGTTCTAGCACTGTTTTATTTTATTTTACTGAAGGTTACATAGGACAAACATTTTGTCTCAGAAACATTTGAACAGTGGCCCAGTGGAATGGGCTTCTTTTGCCTGTATGAATGAACTATATTAAAAATTGTGCTTGGACAGCATATACTGAAAAGCCAAGAAATTATCTTCCAGAAAGTTCTCCCAGCTTTCTCCATGGCTAAAGACTCTGTTTTACTCCCACATTCTTCAAATTCTAAAATTTACTTCCTTTGTATACTAGTGAGCTTTTTAGCTAAAAATATTTCTGATTTGGACAGTAGGGACACGTGCTAGTTGCATTCTGTATTATCTGGCTGTATCTCTCTGACAAAAGCTGAGATCTGCATCAACTTACCTTTCTTGCATTCCACCTGTTTTTGACTATTAGAGATGACTGACAAGCAGAAAAGTAGTGAGCTTATTTTTCACTCCCATGTGATATATAAAAATGTTCTCTTTGCATTAGAAGTTCAGACTTAATCTGTCCATGAAAATGCTACAGGTTGTTGTAGGAATGAAAAATTAAACTCAGCAGTACCAGGAAACAGGAAATTATTCTTATCCCAGTGGATTTGCAAATGCAAAGCCTGGTGTATAGAACAACTGTTCCTTAAAATCCAGAACCATGGAAATTACACCACATATTGTTTTCTGTTTCATGTGTTTTTATTTGATTCATGTGTCTTTTTGTTCTAATTTTTTAACAGTAACAGTAAGTGAACTGTGAAAATGTGTGTATGATGTTTCCACGGCTACTCCAAATTTAGTTATAAGATTTTAGCACCTATTTTACTGGCATTGTAACTATTTGATATAAACAGATAGAAACGCATGCAAAAATGCAGTATTGAGTGCATCAGGCTAAGATGTGCTAATAAATATTTAAACATGAAAGTGACAAAGTTTTTACTAGTCCTGCAGAGGTACAAACATATCTTGCAAAGTTAAGTGTTAACCTATCTTTCTTAGGTCTGTGGTTCACAAGATTAGAATATTACATTCACAACATTAAAATAAGTAAAAATGTCTATTAAAAAAAAAGAAGTGATATTTTAGCCTTTATGGAATATGTATGTTATGTTGACTTTGAGTTACAATTTTCCAAAAAAGGGAGCTTAAAGATCATCTAGTTCCAACTCTGCTGCCATGGGCAGGGAAGTCTTTCACTACACCAGGTTATGCAAAGCCCATCCAGCCTGATCCAGCCTGGTCTCTTCCTTATAGGCAGTTACTGCTTTTTAAATAGGGACAAAAGCAAAGAAGTCCTCAGCTTTCCTATGCTGTCTGTGAGCAGCAGTAAATGGCCTCCCCACTGTTAGGTTTCTTTGCCCTGCAAAACTGCTTCATTCCTTATGTGTCCGCTCCGACTCTCTGTGAGTCTCCTTTGTCACTACTTTGTCACTGCCTGCATCACTTTAGTGTCTGTCCTGCTGCCCACACCATTGCATGGCATTGCATTGCTAAAAATACTGACATAGCAGAGACTGTAAGAGCCAGATTTTTAATCGTGGGCGTGTCCATTTATTTCTGTATAAATATTTGAGTTAAAATTCAGTGTAGTACCAAACCAAACACTTTGGAGAAATTCAAATAAACTGCATCAATCAACATAGTTGCCTTTATCAACAAGAAATGTCATCTTCTCCAAAACAGAAATGGTTTGTTTGACAAGATCTGTGCTCCTTGAAACCCTACACGCCCGTGCTGGTTCTGTATTGCTCTCATAATATTTTTTTTTTTTTAGAGACAATATGTTCCATTATTTTGCTTGGGTAGAGAAGCAATGTAGCAGTTCCTGGGTAGATCCTCTCCATCTTTTTCAGTCTTGGAAAAATAAGAATGTATCAAAGCAAGGGGAAATGCCAATGTGTTTACTCCTCAAGTATTAATTTCAGCAATTCCCCAGGCTTTAGTACCCTCTGAGGTAAGTTCTTTGGTCCTTTTGATTTAAGAAGATTTAATTTTAGTAGATTCTGGCTTGAAACGTCCTTCATGAAAGATGCCAAGCTTTTCAGTGCATGTATATTCTATGGGTTGATTCAGTTCTCCCACTCTGTTCTGCAGGCAAAAGCATCTATTAAATATCTACAGTCCTTTTGTTTGAGTTCCTTTTCTTCCTAACACATTTTATATATCCCATTGTTAATGCCACTGATGACTGAATTTTCATTAATTTCTTTACCTTTCATCTGTTTTATCAGTTGGCCCCAATTTCAATTTGTACCTCACATCTTGCTATTAACTTTCCTTTTATATTCAAACACTATTGCTTCACTTCTGTTGTTCTGGTCAAATCTCCTAACCAGGATGTTTTTGTGGCTAGAATGACTGTTTTTTCCCCTTCCCTCTCTGGATAGTCAATCTGGGTGCATCCAGTAGTATGTCCTTGAGCAATTTCCAGCTTTTGCTAATATTTCCCACTTCAAATGATGTACATTGCAATGGCAATGAATCAGGAACTGACAGACAGAATTAAAACCAGTGTTCAGCCCTCCTCAAATTTGTAGGAGAAGTAATGGAATAAACAATGTCAGAATAATTTAATACTGAGAGAAGTAATTGAATTAAAGCCCTTTTGTGTACATCATGTCAAAATGCATAAAAGAAAGTAAGAAACCCATATGTGGAAAGGAAATACAGATTTTCAACAAAATCAGTTTCAGAATATGCAATTTTCCTACAAAATTCCCTGTTTTGTAAATGCAGACAGTTACTTTCTTGCATAAGACACAGCTGATGGATTGATGCTCACCCTCCAGTTGAGCTAAAACACAATGCTCGGTCTGTACTGCTGCATCTGGGATTTACTGCCCAAAGATCTCGGAAGAATCCTCTTTTAGGATGCGATGAGTTACTCCTGGAACTGTCTTCCCAATGAGCTGCACTCCATTTTATGTTGTTTTATCCTACTCTCCACAGCTAGCTCAGTTTAGATGCCTTCAGCTGGCTGGGAGGAGAGCTGTCTGCAGGGAATGCCACAGCAGAAGGTGGCACAGGGCCACTGGGGCTGGGGACTGCCAAGCCACACGGTGCCCAAGCACAGCAACAAGCTCATAGCTGAACTAAGGCTTAGAGATGCCACTGATGCCATTGATATTGGACCAGGGACCCAGAGAGGTGTAGGGTCCATGCTGTTGCCACTTTGGTCCTTGAGCCAGCCTTTTAGCCTTGTTATGGCTGGTATGATGAAAAATACAGGGAGCTGAAGCATTTCACAATTATTTGTACATGGCGAGTGCTCCCATCTCAGTATTTAGGATCCAAATTCCAGCCTGAGAATGGACTTGAGGAACATTTCTCAGTTTCTCAATGATGTCCCTCCACACCTCAAAACATGTCGGTCACCTGAGGTGCGTATTACAGCCATGCATAGGAAGTTTTTCTGGGAATGTCACCTTTTCCTTGTGGTCACCTCCAACACAGCAGAGACTTTGTAGGCTGGGGTATGGGAAACTGCCCCAAAAGCACACCCACCACCTTCCCACCAATTTGCACACTCTTTTTTGTACTTTCCTGTGAAAGTCCAAATATTTTTCCTTGTCTGTGCTTCCTTTGGCTAGAAGTGAGGAAATATCTTTGTATAGGCAAAGGTCACATATTGCTGAAAAGAGACCAAATAGGAGGCATGGAGATAAGAATGATTAGAAATGAGAGTTGACCCAGATTGTTAGAGAGCAGGGGATACCTATGGTTGAATGGGTCTGCATGCTGTGAAGCAGCTTGGGTGGAAGAGAGGCTACTGTGGGGTAAACACAGAGCAGAAATTATGGATCAGATCTCGTAACTCTATGCTCAAAATGGGACAGAAATATCCCAGCTTTTTGAAAGCAAACCAGGATATTACCTTTGCAAAACCTTTGAAAATGCCAATGTTTGTGAGGAGTGTGCATGGTTAAAATCCTGTTAAGACTAAAATGCTTTATTTCCTCTCAGAATTTATGACTTAGGAGATATCTCAGACTTTTTTTTCTTACTGCTGCATTCTATTACTACTACTGAGCTTAAACTGGCTTAATTTCTTTTAACATAGACTATCATCTGTTTGTATCTTGTTACGTCAGTCTTTTCTATAAATACTTACTGATGCTTGATGGCTTTTCAGAGTCATGCTTTGCTTTCTATAATACTGTGTATCTGATTAGGTAAAAAACTTAATTCTTAAAGAAGCGTATGTTAATGTATTTAATGGTTTTATCATTTTCCTTACTGTTTTATTTTTGTGGTGAATTTAGCTCCATAATTTAAATATCTCACTAGGCACAAAAGAAATGTCACAATCATTAGTGTAACGCACATGATCCATATCTTAATTTCTGGTAAAGCATGGGACAAAAAGCTATAACAAAGTGGGTTATTTAATCAATGTACCAAACGTATGGATGGAAAAAGTGAGCACATGCTTTCAGGACCTTAAATAAGAATTTTCTCTGTATCTTCTGAAAAAGTTTCAGGCAACCCCCACCCTGATCTGTTTGTGGGGAAGTTTTGAGGCATACCAAACCTGAAATGCATACTGTAGAATGCCAAAGGCAGCACTAATTTCACTAATGGCAGACACTTTGTTTTCAGGTTTTCCTAATACTTTAAGAACCAGAGACTACATTAAATACTGTGCACAGCTTGTGGCTGCAAGCCAAAAGGAAGCCCACATGACATTTAGTGCCCTTGTCTGCAAGCTGATAAAAGAGTCTGGATTCTCTAAACTCTTTAAGTGCTCAGTGTCAAGCTGGAATTCGGTAACTGCAGCCCGAACAACTTATGTTATTTAAAAATGCACACTTAGCTCTAAGAGGTTTCCAAGCACTCTAATGCTGGGGTATTTGAACAGAGCAATAGGGTGCTTTTAAAAAAGCTTTTTATTTTGCAACTTTATGTTCTTCATCTTGTTCAAATATTATTTACTTTAGAATTCATCTGATAGACTCAAAATTAAACATGCTACTCGATATAATGGGACAGGGCTCTGACAAACCTCAGGAAACTAAAAATGTTTGAAGTGTTTAGACTTTACTGTATCACAAAGTAAATTTTGCACAGTTTGAGTACGTGCTCTGAGAGCACATAAAAATGCTAGACAGAATTATTCCTACTCAGTCATTTGAACTACCCAGACCCACCAGTTTGTAATGTGCAAATGAACCTGTGTGTTTTCTCCTGCCAGGAGCTCCAGAGTCGTGTATGTGCTGAAATCCCTGTGCAGAATAATCCCAAATGTCACTGTAGCAGGCTCTTTGTCCCTCCCAGATTGGAACTAAATTGTCTGGTCTTTGTCTTGCCTATACACAAACAAGTACAGCTCCTAACTCACTGCTGGCATGGCTACATCTTGCTTGAAAGGATATTATGCTTGTTTAGCTCCTTTCCTCTCCGTCTGTCTCTGTGGAGCCATGGCAGAGTGGGGGCATCACAGGCTCTTGGTAGGACTTTGCGGTGTCCTGCACTGCATCCTTAATTCTTTTAGTTAATGAGCATTTAAGTGAAACATGCTGTGCCTGTGGTGTGGACTGAGCATCTTCCACAATCTTCCAATGAATTAATGGAAAATTGAATTTCTGGGAAAACAAACTATTTTTGTGTCTGACTCTGCAGCAAGAGGAGAATTCACAGCTAAAAATTAAAAAGGCACCCTCTGAGAGGGAAAATAATTTAATTCTCAATGGAATTAATGAATTCCTAAATCCTACAGCTCTAGGGAGCTGTAATGGATATGTTTTGTACCTCTGCAGAGGTCTGTCTGTCAACAAATTTGTTATCTCCTTCTCCTGTCCCACACCGGTGAGACCTAGGGCACAGAGGGAATTTCTCTGGCTTAACATTAGCACTTTTAGGAATCATGCAAAATGAAAGATGATTACAAATTATTTTGCTTGCGCTGTAGTAGCATCCAGTGCAGTGTCTGAAAGACAAACTCCATACACTGAAATGTGTCAAAGGGTGCTAGAGAGGGCATGGGAAGCGTTCATCCATCTGGACTGAACCTTTTCACCACCCTCAGATGCAGATGTGGGCAGCTGGGGCCAGAAGTGAGACAGGTGGATCCACCTGGGAGTTTTCCTATGCTTCAACCAACTGGTGTTGTCCAGCTGAGGAGCATTACCAGTGAAAATCCTGTGAGCATGAGTTTGATACAAAAAATGTGAGTGGATCCTGGGAATTCTTTAAAAGAAGCTGCTTAGATGGACAAAATAAATATAGCTAGAGAGGTCAGACAGGAGAGAAGACATATTTGAGTTCAAGCTCATTCTGGTGCAGTGGGGAATGGGAACAAGTTAAAACAAATAGCAAGTACCCACTCCTTCCACCCAAATGCCAAGGAAAAGAGATTGCAGGTTCTGTAGCAGAAAACTCTGAAGAGGGAAGATGAAAACATCACTGGTGTGACAAGGTGGCAGCAATATGAAGCAAAGGACATTGAAAAGAAAAGCTTTTTACCTGTATCAGGAACAAGAGAAATGGAAGCAATGATACAGCACCATTATTTGAGAGAGAGATAGTAATGATATAAAATAGAATATTCAATAAACTCCACTATTTCCCATTCAGGAAAGAGCAAGATAATGGGCTACTACCACGTGAGGATGATAAATGACTGCAATCTGTTAAGGACTAAGTGAGCTGTTGGACAACAATTATTAGAAATAAATATTTTGAATAGGTGCAGATTAAATCTCTCATTTACTGATGTTTATTTATTATAAATCTTGAAATGCCATGTTCATTTCAAAAGTGCCAGAGAAAGGTAAATTTAAGATATTTTAAAAGATATTTCAGTGGATTGGAAAGCTAGTAATCTGAATTCTGTATCATGGAAAATCTGATGCTAAACTCAATTACAAAAAATTATCCAGAGTCTGTTTTAATAGGCTAAAATTTAAATTTTTCAGTTAGGAGCAAAAATATGGAACAAAAGGAAAGGCTATGTTCTGAAAGCAGTATCTATAAAAATAATTTAGGGTTTTGTGGCTGCAAACAGCTCAGTATAGAAGGGCTGTAGAGCAAGAACACCTAACATGACCTGAGTGTAAGAAGAGCAGATTCTGGCTGGTTACTCAGAAGAAAGACAGGGATGGCATTGTTATTTTGTTGAATTACATTCACAGGATGTTCAAGGGCTCTTCCTAAGCAAAGAAAGGCATTGGAAGAGGAGAGAGAAAGACAAATTTGTATCTGTGAAGTTGATCATATTGTAGAAAAAACTTCCAAGGCAGACAGGGTATTCCTTTGCCTTGATATCCTCTGCACATCAGATTTGAAACAGAGGGAGTAAATGTTAACGCTGAGAGCAAAGTGGGTACAACCTGTTCCTGTTTCACTTGATGGGGTGGTTGCATGACCCGCCTGTGTACAAGCACCACTGGTTCCGTGGAGCGAAGGGTGGGATACTGGAGTTGGAGAGGTGATTATGTGGTTATCTCAGGGAAAAAAGAGACAGTAGAAGGCAGAGGGGAGTTAGAATGGGTAATCCGATTGGACAAAATAACCAGCTAAATCCATGATTTGTAACATCCTGAATGGTTCCACTAATTTAAAATAGTTTGTAGCCTTCTCTTAAGATCCAGGTTTGAAAGGCTACAACAGCTGTTGTCTGAGAAGAACTCTCCTCCTGCTAAGAGAGAGACAACTCACATTGTCCGTGTGTGTTCACCCCAGTTCACAGTGGTTGTTCCCTTTCCCCTTTGTGGTTTCCACCAGGTCAGGCATGGGGTGAAGCACACTTTCCCCAGGGAGGGGTGGCTGTAGAAGGCAGGATGCTGATGGTGTGGCCTTGGAGGGCCTTTATGTGTGGTTAGCATTCATGTTGTTGCTCAGACAGTCAAGCCACTTCACACATCTGACAGGAGCTTTGAAGCTTTGAAGTCTGCAGTCTCCATTTCAGACCTGGTGAAGAGCTTGAATGCCCCCAGCCTTTTCCAACTTGATCAACTGCTCAAATAAAACATATGATTTCTCCCCACAAACACTGCCTTACTTGTTTCTAGCTCTTTAAAGTTTATGTTTTTTGAGGATGTGTATCACACACAGAAATTGTACACAGAAATTTGATTAAAGACACCAGATTTTTTTTCTCCTCTTGTAAATTCCAGTTTTTGGAATTAGTTTGGGGATTGAGTTTTTGTTTTTATTTTTTTATTATTATTATTTTTTATTACAAACAATAAAGTAACTCAATTTTTGGAGAATTTTGTCCAGGTTTCCTGAAAAAAATGTGCAGACCTGAAACAAATGTCTGGATTGAGTTGAGACCTTGGAATGAAACTGCAAACCACAATAATTTCTTGCGGTTTGTAGTAGCACTGGTATTAATATCACCTAGAAAGTGTAGACCATACCTCTGAGTTGCAAAGGCAGACCTGCAGCAATAATTTATACAGTCAGACCACCAGCTGCTCAGTAAATTCTGCTCAAAGCACAGTTTGAAGTGGAGTGTCCCAGAAGTCGCCACCACTGACTCAGCTCTAGAGAGAGGGATAAATGCTGCTTTAGCACTGTGTAGTAAGTATACAGTTTCAAAAGAAAGAGAAGAAAATCTAGAGAATGGAAATCCCAGCATCCTTAGCTATCTGCTCTAAAAATTTCCTGTCATTGTAATTTTGGGGGTTTTGGTGCTGTAACTTCAGAAATGTTGCTTCCCATCTCACTTACTTTCTTGGTCCCAGGCTTACAAAGTGGGCCTCCTATTGGAAAATAATTGTTTTATTTCTGTCTGGGCCAGAATGGCACTGGCCAAACCTACAAGTCTGTTCCAATGACTCTTGCATTCATTACATCATTACATAGAAAAAAGAGAAAAAGATTTTGATTAAACAACAAAAAATTGCATTGTTATTAAAAATCCAGTAGAAAATTATGCATAAATAAATTAAAACAATAAAAAAGAGAGAACGTAGTTGCATAATGTCTTCTGTTCATGTGCTATGGCAAGTTCAAGTTGTCTCCAGATGGATGATTCAAATACCAAGTTTGTGACATCCATTGAGGGAGCTCAATGAAAGCCAAACTGTCCTGTGAAAAACGGGATCCCTAAAATTGTATCTTCTGGAAATGAGGTAGGACCCTACTGTGAGTATTCAGGGACATACATCTGTGTCACATTTGCCAAAATGATTTTGTTGTGGTTTTGTGGTTTTTCATTTTTAGTTCTAAGATTCAATTTCAAACTGGTTCTAGTTGTAAAGGTGAGAAGCACACTGAGAAAACATCTTGTAGAGCAGTAAAAACATGTAAATTGCATCCCGGTGTGTGCTGGATGGACTGGGCAGGTACTGCTGTGCTATGGACACTGCAGCTTTCCTGGCCCTGACGCCAGGGAATGGCCTGTGCTCTGCTCTGGGAAGACCACAAAACCCAATCAATAGCAACACAGCTCTGGCTCTCCTTCTTTCTCAATTAACAGTGTCCTTTTGGTCTAAAAGACTAACAAAGCATGGTCTTAGAGCAGGGAGTCAGAACAGCTGACTCCGTATCTGGCATTGCTCTGCTCTGATCCAGAACAGATGGCAGATTTTTACTTCACTATTCCTTCACCTGCGAAACAGAGGCAGCACCCCAGAGGCATGAGAGTTGAGAAATGTTGAAATTGTAATGCTGCAATGGTGCTGTTACTATTTAAGAAGTGCATCTTCTTCTTCCACAGGGGAATGAAATTCAAGGCTCTTCAGACAAGCTTTTCAATGCTGCAAATGGAGGAAAGACTCTTGGCCCAGATGGAAACTTGGGAAAATGCTTTGGCTGGTTCCTCCTGGAAGGGTATTAACATTTGTCTGTGAAGCAGAGGCAGTGTGTGACCTCTCACAGAACAGTTATTTAGTCAGGAACCCTGTTTGTCGGCTACTGGGACTGATTCTCAGGTGTCTTACATCAGGTATGGCTTTTTACTCACTGTGTGAGTCCGTATTTTATGAGCACAGTAGTATAGGGTGACAGGCAAGGCAAATAAGACAGCAAAAAATGAGGAATACTCAGACTTTGACTTGGTTTATGGCTGTATCCCTGCAGTGGAGCTGCATTTTTACAGGCACTATATAGTCGGAAGCACTCAGAAGCGTTTCCAAGTATGTAGTAGCTGGAAACAAGGAGTAAAACTTTTCCAGAAGCCAGAAGCCATTGATTTCAGTCAAAGGATTTCTTCCTAAAATGTACAGTCTGCTAGAGAAGATTTGCAGTAGTCATTAAAGGTGCCCTAGAGGTCACCAGAAGTGAAATGTGAAATAAGACTAAGATGAGGTGTTGCATCAGGTGAGATAAGACACAGATTCCCTCTGGTGGAAGCCATGATAAACCTGTGTCCTAGGAAAATAATTCTGCCTATATCTTGCAGGTGCTTGCTCCAACCAAAGAAAAGCTTGGAGAGAGATTTCTTTAGTGCTCTGAAGACACTTAAAAGCAATAACATTTAGGTGATGTGAAATGTTTGATGAAAGTCTCCAGCTCATGCTCAAGAAAAGTCTTTGAAGTAAGAATAGCAGGATTTTATTATTCTGGAGGTGTATAATTTAGTGTAAATAGACATCTCATAGAAGCACAAGGACAGAAGGAGGATATATATTTGAAAAGTACATTTAATAAAATATAATAATATATCACACTACACAAACAAATCCTTTCTTTAACATGTGCTATAAAAATTGTTCTTTGATGCTTTCTGAAGCAAGAGACCTAATTTAACTCTGTCTTTCTTGTTCTGCTAAACAGGGACACATCTAACTGCCTCATAGGGAAGTCATTGCTTCTGTCACTAATGAAACAGGATTTGTGATCCTTTCAAGTCCAGGAGGAGGTTGGTAGTTTTGATGACCTTTTGTCTTTACTTGCATAATAAATAATTAGGTTTGAAAACAGCTAAATATCTCTTCTTGTTGTTTTACTTTGGATTTTGTCTTTTGGAGGAGGACAATTAGCTACTGTGAATGCAGAACACATCCAGCTGATGCATCACTGAAGCCTGGGAGCTTTGTAAATTTTATTTATTTATACACCCTTAATACCACCCTGTGCTCCTGCACAGATGAAGAAGGGAAACGCTGCATCTGTGGGGGGAGCCTCATCTCAGATTTCAGATTGCAGGTGCTCAGCATGTAGAAGTGCTGATCTTGTGAGGAGTGGGAAACAAGGGGAGAGTTTCCCCTCTAGCTTCCTCATGCTGTGTTCCTCCTTCTCGTGCCCCATCCTCTCTCTGGGTATGGCCTCATGCACTCGACACAGCATGGTTTGTCCAAAGGAAGCTGAGACAGAGCAAGGCACAAAAAGTGAGGATTTATCTCGTCTTTCGATCAAGACTGTCTGAAAGAGGATGCTGTTTCACTCGTGGTCCTGTAGGACGCTTTCTCTGTAGCAGCTGCTGGTTTTAACAGTGCAAGTCAGTATGTTGCTTTGATGAAATCTGCTTCTCTTTTAGTCCCTGAAAAAGCTTAGCCCTGAATAGCAGACATCCTCTGGATATAGGCAAGCATAAATTACAGTCTCTGCCTCATCACAGACTAGGAACCTCAGCAATTCTTCGGTATTTTTTCAATTTATAATTGACAGTGCAGTTGTGGTGTGCTGCTTCTGAGGCAGTCCAACTTGGAAAAACACATTTCTCCATATTCCTTGCCTTTCCACCAACTGTGCCTTTAGAGAGGCTCTCTGTGACTCTGGGGCCTTGTCAGGTCTGAGGATGAACACACTGGCTGAGTCCACCAGGATTTCTGAGCTGGGAACTGTAGCCCTCCTTGGGAATGGAGATGCTCTGAAATTTGTGGTGTTGTGCTTGGGCCCATATATCCAAGGGGAATCAGCTGGGGCAGGGATGCATGCAGCACACTTTTCATGGAGGACTAACCTGACAATGCTTGTGAAAAATTAAAAATCACAGTTCTGTGATTTACCAGAAGCTTTCACATAAGATGAGTCTCGTGTGCAGACAGAGGAGTGAGGTAGCATGCAGCTGGGTATGAGACATAGCAGATGTGTCCATAGCATGTCAGTGAAAACAAACGCAGTCCTCACCTGTGCATCTCTCACTTTTGCCTCCATGCCCATATTTTACTTCACGGACTGAAATGAATCTTTTAACTTCCCTGTGCCTGGTACTTTATTTTCTTTCTTTTTTTTTTTTTTAGCCTGGTCCTGTGTTCTCTATGGACTTTTTAAATGTTCTGTTATTTTTTATGAGTCATTCATTCCTCAACACTCTTTCATTCTCTTTCCAACTTTCCTCTCTTTCCCTCTGCCTCCCCTTCACTTTTTCTCATCTGGCTACTCTCATCATGATATTTTATAAAGTAAATATAAAACTAGCTTCTTCTAAACCTTTTTCCTCAAAGATCTCTCTGCCCCCTATCATTGTGTTTGACTCACCCTGTGAGACAGGTCACCTGCAAGTGTTCTTGTTCCCTGCAGTGCAGAGCTGAATTTTGCCCCTTGTAACCCTGCTCAGATGAGAATGCATTCTCCACACTTGCTCCTGTCAACTTACTGCCCAACCAGTCAGCCTCTGCCTGCTTCCTAGCTAAAGCAGTTGAACCCTTTTGATGGTTCTCAGTGCAGACCTTCAGTTTCACTAGGAACACGTATGCTCTTCTGTCTCTCTTAATTACTGGATTCATCTAGTCTTTGTTCCCTATCCTCACATATGACTTTGTGAGCAGTAATTATCTCATACCATTGTTTTAAAATCCCTAGTCAGTTCGTGAGGTACAGCTCCAGACATGCTCTGCCTTAAACACCAGCTTTGCCACAAGTATGTAGTGTAAGAGCCCAGCTGCCCTGTATGAGCTCTGTAGGCTGATTTCTCCATGCAGTCACCATTGTCTCCTTTCCAACTTGTCCCAGTCTCCTCTTGGTCTTCTCAGAGCTCTGTAGGCTCTCAGGTGTTAATCCCATTTGTGGTTTCATTTCTCCCCATAAGCCCCCAAGGACCACCAAGGACTCCAAGTTTCAAAGGCAGCCTGGTCTGGGGGCAGAACACGAGCAAGGCAGAGGCACTGTTTTTTTCATGAACCTATGGCAATTTTTCAAGTGACTTGTGATGGATTTCCTTCCAAGTACCTGTCCAGTTTCCCCTTGAACTGGTTAAAGCTACTTCTGTCCTTTGCGTACTCCTTCAATGAGTCCCATAGCCCTGCAGCAGTGCAGCTGTACTTTATGGAGTCACCCGTCCTAATCCCAAAGCCTGCTCCTCAATAGAAAACGGTCAGCTCAACGACCAAAATCTGGTGTGTGAAATTAGGACTGGTTTTCATTATGTTTTTTTTCTTTATCCTTAGCTACACCGAACTCCACCTGACATTTCATACAGTCTCGTGAGATGTGTCTGCAATTTGTCACAACCTGCCCTTATTACTTTAAACTATTTTGTATCATGTGTGACCTTTGTCTCTCACTGCTCATGCCCTTTTCCATGTTATTTATGGGTATTTTGAATAGAACAGACCTCAGTGCAGATCCCTGAAATTTCCACTATAACTTCCTTCTATTGAGTTAAATGACCATTTTGCCTGTGCTGTTTCCTGCCTTTCAGCCATTTCTCTATGCCAAGACTTCCCCCTTCCCCATGTTTCTTAGCGTCCCTAGAAGTCTGTGGGAATAGACTTTCCTAGATAACCTTTATCAATACATTTGCTACTTCTTTCAAGAACCTTGAGAGATTGGAAAGGCAGGATTTCCAGAAGCCTTGTTGGCTCTTACCAAATGGATCATATCTATCCAGATCATACCGTTTCAAGGTATCCACTAGTTTGATCTTTTATTAGAACTTTTATTGCTTTGGCTGGTACAGACCTCAGGATTATATGCCTCCAGGACCCCAGATCCTCCTAACATCTCTTTTAACCTTGGTGTCACTTTTGGTTCCTGATATCCCAAGGTGGGCACTGTCTCAGTAATTGAGTCCAGACATCCTTAGGTGGTCTTGTATCTCTTGCTGTTTACTCCTGGTAGTCTGGCAGGCCCCGTCCCATCTATTTTTGCCATGGTTTCTTCTATGCAATCCCACTAAATCTGAGACACACTCTGGCCAAGTCCTCTCCCAAGAAAGTTCCAGTGTGGAAATCTCCCTGTTTCTGCAACAAGAATCATGGACACCAAGAATTCACCTTGCTTCTCTGCAGTGGTCTTGCCCTTCCTGAGCATTGCTTCAGACCCCAGATTCAGCTGGTCTCAGAGTCAGATCTCTGCCAAACTTGATCCTGGTGTGTTGAAGCAGTGCTTAGAATCAGCTTTGATTCCTTTTATGCCATTGCTCCTTAAAATATTTTATGGCCCAACTATATTTTTACATTCAGCCCACTGAATTTACCATCACCACTTAGATAGAGCTCCTTGAACAGCACTCTTGGAAATCAACCAATCTCCTTCACCTGGTGATTCAGTCAAGCAAACACCTTACTCTTTCCCAAGCCTCTCCTGCTGGATGCTGTGTATGTTGCTTCACTTCCATGTGGTGTCTGCCATCCAGTGCTCTCAATACTGCAAGAAGGATTTAGCTCCCTTACCTTCTGTTTTCAGTTTCCCCATTTACAGAGTTTCCCTCTTTGCAATTTATCACGTTTGTGAAAGAGTTCTGGCTCTCTTTGGCTCAGGTATGGATGATGGATCTAAGTGTGTGATGGTGAAAAACAAAGGGGTGTTCCCTTACTAAGATCTTGACCCAACCCAGTACGTCTCTCTGTCTTGAGAACGGGGCTGGGTGTTGATGGTAGCGACCCAAAACCTGACCTGTGCTTCATGTCCCCATGTGGCAAATAGGAGGGCACACAACAGTGACTGAATTCACCCGGTGCAATCACTTTTCTACTCGTGCAACCCCTATGACTTCTCTCAGCATTCTTCCATCGGTACTGCTGCCCCTGCAAGACAGGCAGAAATATAGATCCCACGTAAAATTATTTCATTTTATGCCTGGAAAATGCAGGTTGAACTGCACTTAAATATGCGAGTGGTTCTCAAAAAGGTTTCTGAAAACAATGGAGCCAGTACTGGTGTCTCAGATATTAATTTCTATCTATTTCAATTAAACTGATAGCCTAGTTTTTGGTCTATTTCTGTAACTCTTCTTGCGGAAAGAGCAATAAAGATGCACATTTGCCATCATTTTTCTCTTAGATCAGTTGTGTTCGTCAACACAAAAATATTTCAGTTCTGTTTCCTGGTCAGACATGCCTTGAAAATTATATACTTTCCACATAAAGCATAGTTGTATACATGAAACTAGTGTTCATTCTGTTTTATAACATGCTTTTCATAGCCTGTGGTCTCCTGTCATCTTTGCCTTCTCCCCTACTCCCTTACAACAGTTTTGAGAAAGAAATAACCTCAGAAGTTTGAAAGTGTAACATTTAACTGCCTGTGCCATTTCTAATGCAATATCTGCCCTTATTTCAGCCAAGATGATGTACCATCCTCACTTCAGCACAAACGGATGCATTTTCACAGACTTCTTGGGCAGAAGAGCATCTCAGCCAGCCTGTCTGCTGAGCTGGGGGTGTGGAGGACAGGACTGCACCACCCTTTGGAAATAAAAAAAAAAGGGAATATTGGACAGAAACTGAAGGAATGAGCATCAAACAATCACCTCCTCTTCCATCATCTCCTCCTGTTGTCAATGTAATCCCCAATATAAGCTGCCTCAAAATGCGGAGAGCCTTTCAGAAGATTACCTGTATCAATGCAGGCTTTGAAGTACAGGCTGCTGGCATCTCATTACAGAGAGAGATCAAACCTCAGAGATTAATGTGGTCCTGGGCCTGCAGGACTTCATTCACACATCACAGAAGTGCTAAACTATCAAAGTGCAGGGCTCTGTCTGTGTGTTACTTTCTCAGCCATAAATCCAGCACCACGAACCCACTGCCATTTATTCTTTTTAACAAATGAGTCCTTTTGGCCCACAAGGTGTCTTTTTCTTCATGAGGCTGAATATAGTTTGGGAAATTGAAAGAGTCCAAGCTGACAGATAAATTGAAGTAATATCCTTGGGGTATTTGGGCCGGATGTTGGCTGTACCTTTTTTTCCTTTGGTAAGGCAAACAGGAAGCCATTTGGACCACAGACTTGCCCACTGAGGGCAAATCCCAGGGTGTAAAGGGCAATCCTGATGCCAGCCATTTTCTGCTCTCATCTGGCACTCACAGCTGTGCAGGAGCCATGTCAGCCAGAGGAGTCAGGGCCTGCACATGCTGCTTTGAATCAGTTTATAGAGAGCATGTCCCCTCCAGCCCATCCCACTCCAGGCCACCAGACCCTTGGGCAGCAGATGTTAAAGTAGAGGAAGTAGGTTTGCTTCCACCTCAAAATGTTCTGAAGATGGGAGATGACTACAAAGCCTTTCTAACTTGTGTCCCACAGCTGCATTTAGGACAGGCTCAGGTACTCCAGCTCTCCCCACCACTGCAGCAGCAGCTGGGAGGTCACAGAGGCCATTGATGCTGTTTCTGGGCTGAAATTTGCAGCTCATGCATACACTGCTGCTGTCATTACCATGTAGCAAACTCAAAATGGTTGTGAAATGCAACACCAGGATTCAGAGGCAATTTTATGCATTAAATCGACTTGCATGCTCCTGAGCACGGTGAGAGATAGCTGCCTGTCTGGATGGATTTTTTCTATCTGGATCCACGTGTGTGCCTTGCTGAAGGACCAGTGACAGGGTTCTGAGAGGATCATGCTGGGAAGGTTGTTTGACTTTGAAGTTAGGATCACCCACATGCCTAGCAGGCACATCAATATCATGTGCAAGAGGTTCCCACCCAAGTGGGAGCGCAGAGGACCACGTTTTTTGAAGCTAGCCAGAAAAAAAAAGGAGAATCAGCTACACCTGCTATGTCAACACAGTCCTGGATACACAGTCTTGAAGGTAACCAGGACCTGGTAGAGATATGTTAGTATCTCAACAGGGTGAGCTAACTCTGCCTTGCACCTCAGCAGTGTCTGGGTAGTCACCAGCCTCCAGTTTGCAGCTGAGTTGTACCTGGTTGACCTGTGTGTGTGATCAAGGTCTGCAAAACACCCTGCAGACAGGCCTGGTTGGGTGCATTTTTCCCTAGGAACTCTTTCCTTTCATCATCTGAAATTGAGGATATTCTTTTAAAACACTCATACTGGCAACTTAACAGAATCTTGACCAAAGAATCATGGACATACTAAAAAAAAAACCAACAACAAAAAACCAAAAAAACAAACAAACAAAAAAAAACAACCTTGAGGTGCTCCTGTTTCTGTCTCTCCTTACTACATGAAAAAAACAACAGTCATCAGTCATCTCCCTGCTTCCCAACATTTTAGTTCCAGTTACACCATAATTGCTGGCATCACAACATTAAATTCTACTGTTGGAAACAGCCTGTGAAAGGAGAAATGGGAAGCAGAAATACTGGAGACAGCTTACTGTGGGAAAGGACCTAAGAATGAAGGAATGAGGAGGGAGGCAGGGAGGGAAGGAAGAAAAGCATGGGGACAAATGTTGTTTGTAGACATTTAAGTATTACTTAACAGCAAATTCTTTGTAGCAATATGGAAGGTTTCTAAAAATATGTTTTTATCCCTTCTACTGTTTGGATTTGTTAACAGTGCCGAGTGACCTTTCTTTTGGCCAGAGTAACTTTGATCAACAGCCTCGGATAGTGCTCTGTCCACTGGAGACCACTTCTATGCAAAACCTGAACGTGCTCCATGCTATGAAAACTACCTGTGCTAGTTTTCGATTCAAGGACTCATTTCATGCACGATAAGAACAGCCTCGGCTTGGGATACAGTCTCCAAAGGTGGTATACCAGTTTTTGTATTTGCTCCCATCTCAGCTCCATTGCAAAGAAGATCTGCTCAGATCTGAGCCTGACATCAAGCAAGTTCAGAACAGATATGCGTATTTGGGTGGAAACCATCAAATTTTAAAGTAGATCTGACATTTTAAGGTGAAACAAGAGCAGGAAAACTTTCAAGACATTAACACCCGGTGCTACTCAATTCCAGGACAGAATAAAACAGGTGAGGCCAGACCATTTAAGTTTGTGGCTCTCCCAACTCCAATGTTGCTCCTAGCAATGACAAATATATTCTTAAAGATTCTAGCAAGGGAAAGCCAAGCCAAGCAGAGTGTACTTTCAGTATGCAATTAGCATAAATATACTTTGTACTAAACTGCCCAGAATTAGAAATAAAGAGCTTGAGAAGGTTCTAATTGTTTCAAAGGGAATACATGTCATGGAGAGAAAGACAAAGGGGAGCTATGTCCAAGAAGACATGAGAGAGAGGCCAAACCAGCAATTGCCTGAATCCAAAACAGTCCCAGAGGCTGTCTCTGAAGACCTGCCAGTGGACTCAGCACTGGAATTTGCCAGGGACTTAGCCTAAACCCAGCCACCAATCTTGCCACTCATGGCAAATGATACCTCTCAGTTGGCACAGTGAACCTGCCACGCTTACTGTGAGAATGGCCACAATTACTGAGTTTATTGCTGGAGTCCAGCAGATGAAAGAAGGAACATCAAGTACATCACCAGAAGCACCACATTTAAGATGAATCTTTGTAATTGCAAGATTTCTTAACAACGAAAATGTTCGCTTGAAGCTTTTTTCTCCTGGCATGTGGTCAGCACGGAGATTGGCAGTATATGGCAGTATACTTTGATATATTGAACAGAATTGATGAAGAATGGCAGCTAACTCTAGCCCTACTCATTTCTGAGCCTGCCCTCCCATGGGGTTGATAGCATTTACTCAGATCATCTCTCAGTGGCCAGCAGATGAGACTCAAAACACAAACTTCTCCATCTGCAAGCCCCATCCCACCCTGCACTGAGAATGTCCGTGCTTTCGGGCTGCTGTCAGGCAGCACCATGATAACCATGAGCAGAGAGACCATTGAGGCCAGGCAAAGCCTGTGCAGGCAGCGATGTGCAGGCAAGGCAGCAGGTGGGGAAAGCTCACTCTGCCTTTGATCCCTTCTGCAGATGTCTGCTGGGATTTGGTGCTGCTCGTGCTGCAGCTTTGCGCTCTGGCTCCACGGTGCTGGCTCAGGTCTATTGTCCTTAGGCTTTCAACGTGCCCTGAGTATTCACAGTCACGATCCTGACAGCATCCTGTGCCAGGGCTTTTATGTGATGCTGGAGATGAGCCCTTTGTCCCCAGCTCAGACTTTCAGACTCCTCTCAATCTAAATTGATCTAAATTCAAAATTGTCTCTCGGACCAGCTCACCACTCTTACTTCCACCACCCCAGATAAACAAGATTTATTTGACTTGGAAAAAACACAATAATTTTCTTCTTAATTATGAAAGGTGTGCTGTACAGAATACCTCTAGTAACACTGTGCAAAATTACATTTAGCAACAGTTACAGTGCTGTGATCTGAGCCTCAGAAGCCATTTGTCTAACCTTCAAACTGATTAACAGGTTTCATCACTTTCCTTTGTCACTGAGACTTTCTTTATTTGTCTGTACCTCTTTCTTTTATATGAGATGCAATCTTTACTATGTAGACACGAACATAAATATTTAGACACAACTGGAGAAGCTTTCAGATGTTTGCTCAGAAATAAATCTTTCTGTGAGTCCTTGGTTCAAGATGGAAGCAGGAAGTAATTGCTCATTAAATTCCCTTTGGGTTGGCAATAAGAATAGTTACTTCATATCTGTCGAAGGATGGCTTTGGGTAAATGCACTGCTGGAAGTAAAACTTATGCTCAAGAGCAGCACTTTGGTGAAATGTTTTGTGAGATTTTGGTTTCTTTCCTAACAGCTTGAGAGACTCTAAAAATGAGAAGTATCAAAAAGGTTGTGTTCATGTGTTAAAACTTTCTTCCAGTGACACACTAAATGCCAAGGGGAGTGTACCTCCATGTCAGAAGTACTGTGTAGGTATAACAGATCAGCAGCTGTAGTGGCTCTTGTTTCCCTTCTCTTTTGGCTTGGGCCAAAATCCACTGAAGAGAAAGGAGAACTACCACAATCTCCTTGCAGGCTTTGGACAAGATGAATAAACAGCTTCTGTGTCTCCAGCTCAGTCCTTACTGCACCTGCCCCAGTTACACATCAGCTGAGGCACAGACTGTCCATGGGTATGTGTAGGTTTGACTGCAGAAAATGCAAAGTAATCAAACCTTCTTTCATGTGGGCTATGTGCACTGGCATTACTTGGCATTTTGAGAGGATATACAGCTCAGCTGATGGTCAGCAATTGAAGTGTCAGGAATCTGACCTCATTGCTGTGCTTTTAAACTTTCGGGCTCATCCCATTCTCAAGAGAGACTGAGTCTCCTGTTTCAATGGTGTAACTTGCTTTCTCAGTTTTCCTACATTTCAATGGGTTTCCATTAGAGACATTTTTTCCTTTCAGGTTTTCTGTCTAGTGAGGAGTAAGCAATTTGAAATGCTTGGAGAACATCTGCTCTGATGCTCATTGTCAGTCTAATTTCTAGGCACCAGATGCTCATGCTTACAGTCACCTGGAAATCCTGAAAGTTTTCTTATGAAATGGCACTGAAAAATGTGGAATTAAAAATTTTATGTAAAGGAAAAGTTGCATATACATATCTTTTTGTTGCCATTTCCCTTCTTCAAACACATTTCTCTTTAGGAAACAGAACAGTATTTCACAAAGTACTACAATTTCAGTTTCAGTTTTGCAGTGGTATATTTTTTCTCCAGCAAAATAGGAGGAATAGCTTCCATCCATGGCTGCAAGTCATTCATTTAGCAGATGAAACTGCAATGCTTCACCCAAGTCTCTTTGTGTTTTGCTTCTCTGTTGCCCTCTGGAGGAGGGTTCGTCCTACCCATCCTCATGAGTGAGACTCATCTCTCTGCTTTGCAATGGCAAAGAGGCTCAGGAGCCTTCTGAGACCAGCAGGGTGATCTCTGCAGTGCCCCTATCTGAAGATCAGAACAGCTCATGGCTCCACTTTAGGAGGATGGGGAGAGGGGTGGGGTTTGTTTGGGTCTTTTAAACCGTTTTGCATTATTTGGCATAGGGGCACCGTGAGGTCACCTCTTCCTGGATTCCTTGTCTGCATGCCAGCACCTGGTAGCTGAGGATACCAAAGGTACAGCAACTCAGCTTCAGGAAAAACAAAATTAGAAACAGGAGAAGCAGATGCCAAACAGAAGCTGCATCTGGATTTTGGGTGATCGACTCCACATGTATTTTCCCATTACCACATGATATCCTAAGAAAACATTTTAGTCTTCCTTTGCATCCCAGGGTCTCTTCATGTCTGAAACCTGTTGAGCATGTTGAGTGAAAAATCTGCTAGATCAGAACTGGTAAGAAATATTGGTAGTGTGGTGGTTACATTGCTTATTTTATTCCTCCTCCCGTGGGATAGCTCTATGAAGACATTTCACAAAACACATGCTCCACAAGCCAGAGAATATGAGACAAAATGTGTTACTCGAGGCACAGTGTGCCCAGATCCCAAGGATCTGGCTCTTGCTAGATTTTGCTTATTGAAATTGGGAGGTCTTGGTCTTTCCTAGCATCAGCAGCTACCAGACAACAAATTGGAAGTGAGGCTGTTCTCAACTTTTCATTCCTTTATTTTTTTAATGTTATTTTTCCTTCGAGCAGATGTTTTTAATACAGCATCCTGAAATGCTTACAGCTGTCAGTGTCTAATGAGCCTCTAACATGCCATTTCATACTATCGGTTTATGTCATTAAACCATACCACTTACAGAAAACATGTTATATTTGTATGGTTTGCAATATTTCTGGAATAATCCAGTTCCTGTCTGTCAGCATTTATTGTCGATCTTTTTTTATATAAAGGTTTGCATGTGGAGGGAGAGACATACACAGACATATACATATTTGTATTGTTAGAGCTCAGTAGGAGATGAGCCAACTAGAAGCTCTTCTGGCAGTTATTGCACTGAAAACATATCTATGACTTGATAAACTAATTACACAAGTTCTTGTATGGGAGTTCTTGATCCTTGCACCAAAAAAGTGAGGAAAAGGCAATTTGATTCCTCACAAGAATAAATCTGCTCATAAATATAAAGGCTAGATAAGATGTGTGTGTGTGCATTTGCTGTGATTTAAAAAAATAAAAAAAAAAATCACGTGAAAGTGTTTTAGTAAACAAAATGTGCCTTTGATTTCTTTTAATGATACTTCTGGATCGGTAAATAATGACAGTTATAAAAAATAATTAAAAAAAAGGAAAAGCCAGACTTTCCAAAGAGCAGCATCTCTGATTTCAGTGCAGCATCAAAGCAGTTTTCTGCACAAAGCACTTGGCCCTCAGCAGAAGCCACTACTCTGTAGTTTGAAAGCACAACCATCACAATGAGACTTCTCAACTGGGTGCACTACAAGTGTGGGACCAGAGCAGGTTTTGAAAAGGTTTGATAAATATGCCCCTAAATGCTGAGTGGTCCTTCTCCTGCTATTAAGTGATCATCACTGCTGCGGGACTCTTGGCTGAGGAAGAGTTGTGCATGCTCCCAAATGCTCCCTTATAATCCTTGCTGCTGGTCTGCCCTGGAGCCCACTGGGGATGTGATGTGGCACCCTGGGTCTTGACAGACGTGTCTGCTTTAAGCCTTTGAAATTCCCTTCTGTTCTCTCCTCAATGGCAAGGTGCCATCACACCCTACAGAGCGCAGTCTGCGAGTGTTCAGCCCTTCTGGGAGGAAAACTCATTCCTGACACCCCTTCCTCAACCTTTTTTTTTACCTCTTTGAGGACACTGCTGTAGCCTGCTGTGTCTCCCCAAGGCTGTCCCATCCTCCCTGTCTCTTCTAAACCCCAGACTTCCCAAAGGCAAGAGGCCAGTGATTTAAGGATGCAATGTGGCCAGTGTAGGAGAGATTTCAACCAGACAAAATTATCTGAAGCTCAGCATTACTGCTGGCCTGGCCTGGTTTTGAAATATTGCCTAAAGTACTGAAAAATAGCAGATGGGTTTCTGCACATCACTGTGAATCAGAGGAAATACCAAGCAGCATTCCAGCAGTGTGGGAGGATCTCTGACACTGGTGCCTGGGCAGAAGCAAACCTCCAGGAGCCATAGGCAGTTAGCCATGGCATCACCTGGCTGGGAAACCACGCCCATGTGTCTAGAGAAAAAGCACCCAGGGAAGTCCTTGTCACTGTGACAATATTGCTCTAGAGGAGCGAGCCTGAGTCCTGGCCCTGGTGGAGGGGACAGAGCAGCTTGCTGTGTCTCTGCCCATCACAAGTGCTGTTCTGCGCCCAGGCAACATGGCCTCTTGACCACAAAAAACTTAGTTCACACTGTGAGCTGTCTGACCCAAGCAGAGGCTGATTGACACGAAGAGGGGCTATTTCAGTGTTTCACAGTGTCTGGTGGGGTGCTGTGCTTGTCTGTGACAGGAGCCATAGGTGTCCCTGGCAAAGCACATTGCAAGCAAGAGTAGACGCCAGGGCATGAGAGAAGAACCAGGCAGACATTCAAGTCTCAGCTAAAATAATGTGTGATACAGCAGTGTACCACATCCCCCATGGGAATTCCATGGTGATCTCTTTTCTGGAGTAACAATAAGTTGGGTTTGAGTAGGAATGACAGAGTCTTCTTGGAAAGGTGTTCCTACTGAGATGACAGCAGAAAAACATTGAATGATGGAGAGTACCAGGCACACAATGCCTGAGCCTCAAGTTGGGAAGACCAGCTCACTGGGTTCAAATATATTGGTAGAAGAGGGCACAGAACACCACAGAAGTACAGGCACACAGCCACATGTGCACACACTCACAGAGGCCTCATTGTGCTGGCAAAACACGGTAAACCCCAGGCACAACGGGTGCCCCAGAGCAGAGCCATCTCCTTGGGATGACACAGCAGCTCAAGCAGCAGGGAGGCCACAGACTACTCCCCTCTTCTCCCAGGCAGGACAGAGGAAGAGCTGAAGGTATGTGGTGCTTTGGGTGCCCTGCGTTTTCCAGTGACACTGCAGTGAGTCTGCTCAAGGCCATTTCAGGGAACCATGTTTACATGTGGAAGGGGTCATTTATTTTATGAGACTGACAGACTGTGCTGAGCAATGCATCTGACCACACAGCCTCTTCTTTGATGGTGAGGAGTTGCTCTCAGCCTGTACTGAGCAAAAACTTTCAGTTTCTGAATCAGGCTTGGAAAAGGGCATGCGTGCCCAAAGGGCTCGTCCATTTTTTCCAGCTCTGTTCCCTCTCCGCACAAACCTTGCCTTGCCACCACAGCTCCCACAGCACTCATGCCATACATGGATGGTCACCAGGGATTTACAAGTGACAAGATGTTCTCCAAGAGCTGGGATTTGCTCTGTCAAAGGACCTATTTGAAGGTCTGGATTCCTATGGCTGAGAGACAGTACTGGTAGTTCATGGAGGCAGCTAAATTGTGGGCGTGTTTATTGGAATTACAAATAGCTTTATACAGACGGGTTAGCCTGGTCACTGGGAATTTGTATGGGTAATTATGGGCTCATTATTATCTTCCCTGCAGAGAAGACGCATGACCCAGTAGTCTGAGGAAAAAGTTGGGCGCCAGGAACTCCTGGACTCTAATCCCAGCTTCGACACTCCCTTCTCTGGCCCCAGGCAAGTGACTTAACTTTGTGCCTTGGTTTCTCTGTCTGTGAAATAGGGATAATATCTCTGAGGAGTGTTGTGAGGATTAATTAGATAATGTTCACTTAATGCTTTGAAGATATGAAATGTGAAATCTTATTATGCAGCTTGGAATGCTTTCCAGGCTCTTTTGATTTCTGACCGCACGCTTTCATTAGATCACCTCCTTCCCCGCGGAGGTGGATTCGCTTGGGAGCCACCCCAGCTAATTTGGGAGTTGTTTTTTTCCAATAGCTTGGAGCAGTTCCCAAACACTCTGACTCACACCGGCTTGCTGGAGAAGCTGCCTCTGACACCTGACCCTGGCTGGGGAACGCCTCGCCTCGGTGTGTGCTGGCTTTCCAAAGACAAGTCAGGGAGTGGCTGGAGACAGGATGAATCAGGTTTAACTGTCTTTAATGAAGCCAGGGATGGATTTTGCCCTCTGGCCTTCTCCAAAAGCATCTGCACTGCTGGGATTCCTGGCTGACCGGGGATGCAAGGAGCAGCTCCCTTACCACTGTCCTGCCAGAGATGCAGGTGCTTTCTAAGCATTTGATTAGACCCTATTTTTGTCTTGATACTTTGAGGCATGGATCTGTGGACATAAGGGATTTTTTTTCTTAAAGGACTGAAATTATCTCCTCAGTCGTTTTCTTTATATACAGTCAGCTCCCTGAGAGAGTGATTCCTTGGGAAAATGCAGTCTTCTGCAGTGATAAGTCACTGTGCAGGACACAAAAAGGTCAATTTTTTCTGATTAAGAAATAGCCAAAGTAGGCCTTTTTCCTCAAGTCTACTTTTTTGATTAGTTCAGTGATCCTATGAGCCGTGTCAATCAGCTCCTCCTGTATTGGATGGTCCTTCCCGCATGGTCCCTGCTGCACACCTTGATCGAGCAGGGCTACAGCTGGAGCAGCTGTGGTGACAAGGACAGGCGGGAGTGCCATGGGTGCCGCGGCCAATCCGGTTGCTGGGACGGGTGCCCAGAGCCCTGGACACCTTGGGCTGAAACACAACAGGCTTGGAAATGCCTTACCTCACCCAGGAGCATCTCAGGCTCCGGCACAAGCATCACCTCAGCCTTCCAGAGGAAAGGAGTCCCTGCGTGTCGCCTCGCCCGGCGCAGAGGGTTTGTCCCCCGCAGGATTTTGCCTGAAGGCGCTGCGAGGGTTTGATCTGGGCTACACAGAAGCTGGAGCTCCCTCGAGTGGAGCGAACCCCCCATTGCAGCGCGGGGCGCGGCCGGGGACCCCCGCGGCTCCGCAGCGCTCCGGAGGCTCGGACAGACAGAACGGTGTTGGGAGGGACAGACAGAACGGTGCTGGGAGGGATAAACAGCACGGAAATAACTGATGAGAAACAGTCACTTTCAGAGCCAGCTCTCGCTTGCTTTGAAATCGGGACCTTCCTCAGGGCAGACAAACTGCTCAGGAAACTACTCCCCACTGCTCAAAAGTGTAGAACAGTCAGAGAAATACAGAACTTTTGCTAGATTTTAAAGTAGCCCCAGTTTATTTGCTCCCTCCTACCTTGGGAGTGAAATTCCTGTCCAGAGGGAGGGCTTTTCTCCTCACTGTTGTCCCTTTCAAATATACTGAGACGTTTCGTGGGAATGTAGGTCTCCAAATAGTACTTGGACTGTAAAATTTGTTTGCATCTGCCCTATCTCTAATGCCTGGGGAAAGATCAGTTCTTTGCCATACATCTCAACTCTTTATATTACACCCAGTGAGTGAAATAAATCCAAATACAAAGGTGGAAAACACCTGGGCAGTAGTTTTCACTCTTCACTGTAGCTCATGAGTATGACAGTATGCTCCTGGGATGTCGGAAGTAGGAAGAGGGAAACAATTTCTCCAGTTTGGGGATGCAGATGATTTGACACCTTATCAGTCACAAGCAACACCTCCTAGGCTATACCTAGGAGTTATCAAACAACTAGAACAGATTGTGACATGGTGCCATGGTGTGGCACCCTGCTTGAGTGCTTTGTCATGCTCTGCATCAAACAGATGTTAAGTTGTGTTCCTGAAAACCACACAGGGAAAGGGGAGGGAGAAGGAACCAAATACCATCTGAAATCACAGAATCATAGACTACCAGGTTGCAAGGGACCTCAAGATCATCTGGAATAAACTTTCTGGCAAGCTGTTGATGAAAAAAATTGTGCTGGGCATCGCTGCAGGATGATCAATGAACAGCAAAAGAGAATCCAGGAGTACTTCCAGACTGCAAAAGCACATGTCAAGGTGAACATGGACCCCCACCACAGGGGCTGTAATTTGATCCTGGGACTATGGCCAGGCTCAGTACCTGTCCTTTGACACTGTTCCAGATGCTGATACCCTGTTAGGCACATCCATGCAGACCTATGCACAGGGTGCTGTAGTCAGCACCAGGCAGAGGAACAGTATGTCTGCAGAGAGCAAACCTGTTTCTTCAGCTAAGCTTTGATTATATATGCTATCTGCTAAGTCATTGAAATGTCTTGGAATGAATATATGGAAGAATTATTGTAATTGAATCTAAGTAGTGCTCAAATTAATGTAAATATGACGCATCAGCCTAATAATTAAAGTTGTCAGGTATGGGTTTTATTCAGAGCTTGAATTAGGTTCCTGCTTGAACTTGTTGATTTGCCTTGGAGCTTGCAAGGCTGAGCTCAAAAGGCAAAGTGTTGTGGGAATGCCGAAAACAACACAGTGAGGCAAAGGGCTCTTCTGCTCTGCTCTGCTCTGGGGACCTTTTCTCATACTGTCTGCAGCACTCCTCACTGGGGACTTTGCTTTATGTGCAGCAGCTCCTTTGTTTCTTTTAGAGAGGCATTTCACAACGTGTATGTGGCAGCTACAATCCCCAAAGGTCATCTTTCTCCCAGCCCTCTTCACCATAGGACCCTGGCAGAACTCCACATCTCAGCCCATCCGACTCTGGGGTCAGGAGCACGGCTGGAGCAGGCTGGCTCTGCCCAGAGCCACTTGGGCACCTCCCCAGTGCTCCCAGCTCCAGCAAACTGTGTTGGTAGAGTTAATTCCCTTGGGAATCACTGTCTCACCAGTTGGGAGCCACTAGGCTGGGCTCATGTAACCACAAATTTCAGCAGGAATGACCCCTGGAAGCAGCTTGATCGAATTTGCTCTACTCTGCCTGGCCTCAGAAAAGGGTGCCTGAAAAACGCACCCTTTAGGAAAAAAAATGATGCATTCCTATGCATATACCAATTCAGTATCTGGCTCCAAGTGCTTTAATTTTCAAGGCATGGTTAGGAAAAAGAGGCTTAGGTTCAGGTTTCAAAGTTGAGAAAATACACTAAGAATAGTAAAATGGTTCCTTTGGAGAAAAAATAAAAAGCTAAATTAACTGGACCACACCTTCAACACATAAAAACCCAATTAAAACAAAAAAAAGAAAAAAGAAAAACCCTCTACCTTCCCCAGCAAAATTATTCTTATTTTTTCTGGGACATTTGTACTTGCTTTGTGCGTTTAAGTTAGGCATTTGGCTATGAACATAGATGGTGCATCTATTTGTGCACAGATACACCTCAAGCATGCACAAATGCACACATGAATGAGGTCCAGCCAAGCCCTTGCTCCTAATATCACATGCAAAAGCTAATCAGGGATGTGAAAAATTGGGAGGGAAGTTATATTCCCTTCTGTGTAATGTGAAGTCCTAAGTGAGTTCATGACTTGTCCATGTCTAGATGGCACATGGTTCTGGTGGTTCGTGGTGACATGCACCAAAAGGTGGAAACTACCAATGATAAAGTTGCCCAAAATATCATTTTTCTGTGGGAAATTTGCCATTGGCAGCAGAGAAAGCACAGAGAAACAGATGCGTCACCTAATTCCCTGGAACTCATATGGGTAAGTCTCTCTACCAGTGTCTCATCAGCATATTTCAGGAATCCTATTTTAAATACAGCTTCTAAGTGGATGAGTTCCAAGCAGGTTGGACGCTGCTAGGGAGACAGTAGCACATTTTGGACAAAATCCTGCTGTCAGATCAGCCTGGCACAGACATATGCAGACAGACAAAATGGAAAGTTTGGCCTCTTGGCATGATGAAGAGTTGTGTGTGTGTGTTGTCATTGCAAGGAAAGACAGCTCGGACAAAATATCTGCACTCTCTTGCTCTTTGGGGGGTTGTGTGACTGCAGCCCAGCTTCCTTCCAGCTGGGGATGAATGCTGAACAAACGATTAAACAAGACCTGATGATATGGATCCTTCTCGACATGAAGACATTACCCATGCTGCTACTCACATAGTTACAGGAGGTGGGATGAGGCCGCCACCAATCCTAGGAGGTCTGGGGCGTGGAGAACAGGGGCAAATTGTCCCAGGGCAGAAAGAACAGGGACTGCAGGGACAGACCATGAGGGCAGTGAGACTGTCCTGGTAGCTTCAGGCTCCTCTGTTTCCTGAGATGACATTATAAGGCTGGTATTTGGCAAGATGTTTGGCAGTATGTCCCCTGTAGCTCATGAAAAGGCTTTGTACGAGGGGACAGTGTAGGCTGCCTTGCAGAGAGGCTGCCTTCCCACAACACCAATTTCAGCTTACCTCAGCGACTCAACTGTCTTTTTCTGGGTCTGGAGCTGTTTAGCCCACTCAGAAGCATTTTATGCCCTTGCTGTTGAGCCTGGTGGAGCTGAACATAGTCCTTATTTTTTCTATCTCACACAGAGCTGAGATCACCAAGCTTGCATTTAGCCACTCTTATATTTAGCATTTCCTCCTGCAGCATCACAACCTCCTGCTCCTCTAGAATAGTGGCTCCCGCCATCTAAACGTATTTACAAATGAAAGGGGGAGCACATCTGAGCAAGAATAATAGACTAAGAAACATGCCCTTTGTCTTGATGCAGTTGAACAGGATCAGCATGACTGTGCACTCCTTTCTCCTTCTGAGCAAAAGGAAATGAAAGGCCCATTTTTACAAAAGTCAGCACTGGCCTTCCTTGGGGGAGTGTCCTTGGAGGTCTGCACAGTCAGGCTGAGCACTATGGAGGCTGGAAGCAGAGATGTGCCCAGGCTGCCTCCCTTATGTTCTTACCTTGATTGTTTGCATGGTTTTGGTTTTGTTTGTTTGTTTTGTTGTTTGTTTGTTTTTTCCCCTTATTAAACTTTTCTTCATAGTGCTAGCTGTGTGGGGGTGGAGTTGGAAATTGGCCCAGAAGTTTGTTGCTATGATGACTTGATATATATTTGCTGCTAACAGAACCCATGGTACACTACAGGTTTTCTACTCTTCAAGAAGGGGCAGACCCAGCCCAGAGAAATAACTCCAAGCTCAAGGAGAAGTGGACCAAAGAGAGAAATAAAGGATGAGCAGCAATCAAAAAACCCCAGACCAACTCTATGTGCTGTTTTCAGCAGGTGGCACGCTGATGCACGGGTGACCTGACCCATAGGCTGTCCCCCTCAACACCAACTTGTCAGCTGCAGGGGTTGTGTGCATCTCTGGGAGAAACAGGAGTTAGCCATCCTCTGACCCCAAAGTCTGCACCCTCCCTGGCTGCAGCCCTTTGCCTGTCCAAGGGTGGGACACACAGAACAGCTGCAGAGCAGCAGGCACAGCCCTGGGTCATGTGGGGATTCATCTAAGCCTGAGTGACAAGAGGCAGCATTAATTAGAGGTAGGTATTAATGGAAGCATGGGTTTTAGGCACGGCAATACAGCCTATCATGTCAGAGCATAATATAATCCCACTGGTGAGGGGCAGGGTGCTATATCCTTGCAGTAGGTATTGTCAAAAATATTCTAGGTTGGAGCCAGCCTCTCCTGCTTAGGGCTTGGGTTTGCTTTTGAGCTGGAGGTCTTTTGGTGTGGAGAGACCCATCTCTCCTGAAGACAAAGTGCAAATGTACAATCACACCTCTATTACGCCCATAACTTGCCTGTATGATTTTATGCTTTCTTTATGCTGGTTGATAGATTGTTCTAATGGTTGTGTTGACACATATTTAATAGTACTCACTTACAATTTCATTTAATGAAAGTCTTTTCTCACTTTGAACTGCAGCATTTTCTCAAATGTGGCCTATGGTGGTTTGCATTTGCCTTATTATTAATTAAAAGTAAACGTCTTTCTTGAAAACATTTCATTGCCATGCAGATGAAGCCAACACCTTCAAATGGATTTTTTCCACATTTTATTTCTTTAAATGTGTTACCTCCTAAAGCCTGATGAAGTAAGAATTTGAATAACTATTTTTGAAAGGCAGAATTCACTGATAAAGTTCAGATTCTTATCATCTCAATTTAACTACTCTGGCTTATTTAAATAGGGGGAAAAAAGCAACTTGCAATTCAACAAGAACAGCTTCTGCAGAGGTTTTCACTTATGTTAGCTTTGGACTGGGTTCAAACGCTGTGAGGATGCCTTTATCCTGTCAGCACTTCCACACTCTGAGTTCTCATATTGACTTTTCAGCCCATATGAGCCTGCTGAAGCAGTCCTTGTAGCTGCAGTTGTGTCCAAATAACACAGAGCCAGTCCTACAGAGTAAGTTCACTTGGCGATGCTTGGGATTACCTGCCAGCCTCAGCTGTCTACCCTGTGCTTGGATTTTGATGCCAGGTACTTAAGTAAAAATTCTGATGCCATGTTGTTTCAGAAAAAAAATCACCTTGACTGAAGGTTTAGTCCTTGAAGGTCTCTGAAATTTTCTTTTCTAGATGAAAATTCCAAGCCTTCATGTCTGCATGTGAGATTCAACTACTTCTCTTCTCCTGCTCTTATCTTCCAGATGGAGGCTCCTGGTCTTGTTGCCATTTCCCTTCCCTTGCCTTCCCTTGCCTTCCCTTGCCTTCCCTTGCCTTCCCTTGCCTTCCCTTGCCTTCCCTTGCCTTCCCTTCCCTTGCCTTCCCTTCCCTTGCCTTCCCTTGCCTTCCCTTGCCTTCCCTTCCCTT
>VZTJ01006620.1:2929884-2999852 GCA_013397795.1 Orthonyx spaldingii
CCTTCCCTTGCCTTCCCTTGCCTTCCCTTGCCTTGCCTTCCCTTCCCTTGCCTTCCCTTGCCTTCCCTTGCCTTCCCTTCCCTTGCCTTCCCTTCCCTTCCCTTGCCTTGCCTTGCCTTGCCTTGCCTTGCCTTGCCTTGCCTTCCCTTCCCTTGCCTTGCCTTGCCTTCCCTTGCCTTCCCTTGCCTTGCCTTGCCTTCCCTTCCCCTCTCTTTCTCTATATTGCCTATTTTTATGGACTGCTACTCCCATCCTGATCTACCAAACTGACAACCTGTTCACATTCATGGGTCCCTGCAAAACCTAGTTTCCCTACAATGTCCATAAAAGGAGATGCTAAAAAATCCTGCATCTAAATTAAAGCTTTAGGTGCTTCCTTCATTTGGATTTTCCATATGCCTGCATGTTTCATCTTTGAACTATTTAGTCTCTTGAGCTATGTCCTACTTTTTATGCCTTGGGAAAAGTGGAAAGGAGTAAGTGATTAATAATAAACCTTTTAAAGCCGTAACTGAACAATATAGGCTCAATGATAAAAACCCTCTCTCATCTAACTCAGAAGTTCCTGATCAGGAAAGGTGAGGGATACGAGTGAAAGGGTGTCTGGAGTTGAGATATAACAGTGACTCACCAGAACTTTCACTACCAATAGCCAGCAACCACCTCAGTGGGAGAAGGGAATGTTCTGAAACAGGGCCTTCCTGCTGGAGATGTCCAGTGACACTTGGGTTCTGTGCCTGGGGAGACACTGACAAACCCCCAGAATCCTCTGTCCTTTCTGTACAGTTTTCACTGATGAGCAACAGAGCCTGAAGGCTGATAGGGCTTGGGCATGGCTCCCCAGTTTGACACCAGATTGCTCCAGGGCAAATGGGAGCAAGGAGCAGAACTGGACTCCCCTTGGCTCATGTATCCATCATTGTGGAATCCATGACAAACTCTTCTCATTTTATGTGCAAGCCATGGGAGCAAAATGCAGGGAAAAAAAAGGAATGAAAACTTAAAAAGGAAAATAGAGGACTCAAGGATGTGCCTTATCCTGGCAAAAGCACATAGAGTCATCTGCTCTCCCAGGCTGGCATGAAGTACCTGTGCACAGCAGAGCCCAGTTGCAAGGGCCAGCCAAGAGAGGGTTTGCAAGGAAGTCATGGAGACAGCAGCGCTGCCTGGCTGTAGTGTGAAACTACACACACTGTGCCCAAAGCCAGCAGCAACAGTGTTCCTGTCTGGCCCAGTTATAATAACATCAGTAAAGGGAAGTTCAAAGGTGAAATCTCAACACCTAAAATTCATCTATCTGCAGTCACGTTTAAAGATGTCTTGATTGATTAGCTGATACCTGGCTTCCTGAGCAACCACAAACCCCAAAGACTCAGAGCTCAGTAACATGGAAAATCCCTGATCTTTATTGAAAAAAGGGACTGAAATCCTGGGAACAGTTAGCATGGTGTCTTGTAGCTTGTCTTGCCTTTCTGAACACAAGGACTCCCTGTGTACAGGCAAGCAGTGGTCACAGACAGGGGGAACAGACTGTGTCTGCTCATCTGCCCACCAAGGATTGCTTTTCCGGGCATTTTTAGCTGCTGTCTACACAGCCTTTGTTGTCTCATTCCCAGGCAGCTTCCAAAGCCAGCAGGCAGCTTGGAAAGGGTGAGGTAAAGCAGAGAGATGGTTCTGCGTGGGAGAGGGGAGGAGGACAACCTCTCTGCTGCCTGGTTGTTTACAAACAGAAAGGCTGGTTTAGAAATCCAAAATAGCTATGGAAACTTATTTCAGCTTACACTTAAAAAATCCCCAGCCCTCTGAAGCTCAGGCTTTATTCTCAGTGAAGTTTCTTGCACAATCATTAAAAATGTGGGCTGTTTGTACTCTTAAGCAACAAACCTGCTGCAATTACTTGTGCAAACTGAGTATATGTGAAGCTTACTTCTCTTGGGGGGGATCTGTGGCTGCCCTCCAGCAGGGAGGAGATGAGCTGCCAGCCCTGAATGCTGGAGAAGAGTCGGCAACATTGAATATTTTTCTGTTGGTGAGCTCAATATATTTCAACCAGCTTCAGGAGCATTGCAGAAAAACCTTGTGAAACAGATCCCACCCTTCTGTTGTGTTTCTGCAGACTACATCAGCATCTGATCCATCACTCAGTTTTTATGCTCAGAAAAATAGGGAACTAACTTGCTGCATAGCACCAAGCACTAATTTTAGTGACAGCTAACTTAACATGGCATGAACAAAACTATTTCATTTTCCAAAATCTGCTGAGTTGGAATATGTCTTGAGGGAAATCTTACATGGATATCTTATAGACACACACTCTCAGCATTCTGGAAAATGTTTGCCCAGTTTCTAAGGATAATGCCACATGTACCGTTTCTCCCGTTTCTCCCTGGATCCACAACAAACGTGAATAAGGTGCTTTCTTTGGACACTATCTGCAAAACATCATCCTACCAGTCTGACCTGTGCTCTCTGTCTCTGGCCACCACCCACTAACTCACCCCCACTGCCCTGTCCTGAGCCATACATGAACACTATTTTTTTGATTTTCCTTTTGGGATTGATCTCTGTGCTGCATTTGCATACTCTCTTCCTTGGGCTTTTTTATTCTTCACTTCTTGCAGAGGTCTCCATCCCTTCAGAGTTCATTCTTTAGTTGTTCACAGACCACATGTTAGAAGCAGAGATGGCTGTCCAATGCTCACCTTCAGGGTGGTCTTCCCCGGATGTCCAGTGCACCAGGGTTTTTTGAACAAGATTTTCCAGAACTAGACCCAGGACTTGCAGTTTCAGGATTACATCCCCTTCTGTGTTTTCCATTATCACAAATTTTTCCTTGTCTATTATTCTGTAATTAACCCTAACCTACTGAATTCCAAACATTCAAGCTTGAGAAAATACCTGTTAGGATTCAGTATGAAAGGACCATGGTAGCTTTATAACCACTCATAATATTTAAAGCATCTGGAATCTTGAGTACCTCAGTGCTCAGGGCTTTGGCTTTTGTTCTTTTAATTAGTGGAGATTAACTGAGCTGAGTGAGGTGACTTGGGTTTTCTCCTCCAAGGACTGTTGGATCCTGGCAGATCTTCTTTCTGTGAGTAGATATGACTGGTCACTAAACACAGAGGATATTACTTTATAGATCTATGTTGATTTTTGTTGTTGTTTTTTAATTTCACCTTGCAAGAAGTTTGGGAGATGATACTCTCTCGCTGCAGCCAGCCATGACTTCTAGAGGTATATCTGTATGTTCACAGAGGTTGTAAATAATTTTTCTGTGGAGGTGACTGTCTTCTCTTCACACATTAGCTTATTTAAATAGATTCCTTAGCCAGGTGCCAGAGTCTGAAAGGAAACCAATTGCAAAGACCAAGAAACATGCAGCTATATATCCATGTTAAACAAGGCATCCTAAAATCTGTTTCAGAAAACAACCATAGACTGTATAGTGCAATACACACTATTTGCTTTTAAAGTTAGGGTCATAAAGATGTAGAAAAGAAAAATCAAAAACAAACAAGAAGCCAAAAAGCCAAAAAGCCTGGCTGCACAGCAGCTTTTATGAAGTGGATTATCTCAGTCCAGCCCTAAATCATTGCTATTTCTTTTCTGTAGGATCTTAGACCTGGGATTCTTCACAAGCCCTCCATAATATGCTGTTAATGACTCCTGTAAAGTTTTTTGTAAAATGAGTTAAAAAAGGATGCTGGTGCCTCATTGTTCCTATTTTCATGATTTTACAGGCACAGCCTCACTCAGCAGTGAGGTCTTCTTTGGCTTTTATCATCCAAGATTACCCTGGTGCTGATGACTTAACAAGAGCTGACAAGATCACAGCACAGAGCAGTATACCTGCAGGTAAAACAAAGGTCGTTTTGGAGTCATTTTCTCACAGTCTGGAGCACATAAATGTTCAACTCTTAGAAGTCTTTCAGTGGCAAGGGGAGACTGGCAGCCCAATAAATACAGTTGTGCCTGTTGGAGGTGCACCTGAATCTCCTCCATGGGCTGCTGGTGGTTTGTAGCACATCACCAGCACAGGCCCTGTGTGCAGACGAGTTAGTGGCTCAGATAATTTAGCAACCAGCTGTCAGATACAGGAGAAGTAAGCACAAACTCAAGTCCTTCCTGTAACCCAAAAGGCAGTGAGAAGTTATGCCAGCCTGTTTTAAACTGCAGGGTCCACTGAGACCCACTGTGAGGGGAAGGTTTTCTGTACTACTGGGAAGAGTGTTGCCCTCCCTGCCTGACTTGTCCCCACCAGAGCTACCCAGGGCTAATGCACTATGGCTGGATCATGTGTATTCAGAGAAGGATTTGGTCTCCGTTATGGACTTCTGTATATGTGCAGTCTGATTTTACACTGCTCGTTCCCATTTACATTCCCTCAAAGAATCCACAGCTCCATGTGTTCATCCTTACAAATGTCCTCTGTAGCTAATGTCTAGTTTGCTTCAGTCCCTTGGTAGGGCTCTGACATAGGTCAAGTATTCTTATGGTCATCTTTAAGTCAGATGTCTCTGCTTATATTGCAGGGGGATTGTACCAAGATGACCTTTAAAGGTCCCTTCCAACCCAAACTACCCTATAATTCAATGATATGATGCAGTCTCCCAGATACAATTTTCTCTCCCAGCTATTGTATCTGTGTTTGCACAATGAAAAATGCATTTAAATAACCATAAAAAAAGGCAAAAATCACCCAGTTACACTCAGTCTAGGTAATGTAAGCCCCTTTTCCTTCCCTTACTGTGAGCACTAGAAAGGCAGAGGTGTAGCACTCATGTTACCAAGTTCTTTCCAGAACACTCAATTACCACCCTTTCTACCCCCAGCATGCCTTGCCTCTCTCTTAGAGAAGAAACTCTTTTGGGTCCATTTTGAGCTGGTTTGGGCCAGTGTGACATGGCCAAGCAAACAGCACAAATGCTAGCAAGCATAACATGTTTTTTTTCTGGTGCATTTTCTATGACTTCCCATAAATCTTGGCTATGATTTTCTGAGCTCTTCCTTTCAGCTGGAGACTTTGTCATGCACAGAGGCAGATTGTGAATTTGTAAGAGCTATTTTCTTGTGACAAAATCTGAATGTAGATAAGCCACATTCCCTAGTGCCCAGTCACAGCACGAACAACAGCACCATAAAGACTGTGACCCATCTGAGCCCTCAGGTGCATGTTTGGGCATGGCTTCAGAGAGGAATGTTTGCGTCATAGGCAGGGCACAGCCCTCAGCAGAAACTCTGGACCCAGTGGTGCTGGAGGGGGAAGCACAGCCTTCCTGAAATGGGAGTGAGCCGCTGGGAGCATGACAACCATTCTAACAGTGGCCATAAGTGCAGCAAGGATTATTTTACCCCTTTACTGGGCTCTGCAGAGCCATCAAGCCTGATGGAGTGGGGCTGTGGGTGTGATCCTGTGTAGCAGGGGTGCCTGCAATCTGGCAAAAATTCTGTGGTGGAGTCTTGGAAGAGAGACAAAATAAAGCCAGACTGCATGTTAAGATGGTTGCTGCAGAATGCTTTACCGACGTCATCTTTCCTACCACTTTCTGTAATGTAGAGAAGTGAGACTTCCTCCTCTGACTGATTATATTATTATTTATTAGAACATCTCAGGCACTGGCTGTTTGGAGCACCCCATCTCAGGGCTTTAGGAGGTGTGCAAGTACTGTGAAGGCTGTCCCTGCCCCAAACAGCCCATGCTATAAAACAGGATAATGAGTAGATAAAACAAAGAGATTGGGAGGCGGCAAGAGAAACCAGTGGGACAGGTTTGGGAGGCATGTCAGCCAGTAATGGCAGCTCACCAGTGTAATTTTAGGGGAGTTGTGCTGGTAGGGGCGTGATTTGAGAAAGGTTAGCTTTGGGCTGTTTCTAATGGGGGTTCCTCACTCCCCAGGAGACAACAAGGAGTTGCCGGCAGAAAATGTGCTTGGGCTTTGCTGTGTGTTGGGGAAGTTGGCAGCAGTGGCATCTGAGAGATGAGATGCTCTGAAGGCCTTGGAAGCCAAGACAAGTAGATACAAGTGCCCTGAGTGATAGGTCTTTTTTCACTCTGAGGATCCAGAGTGTCTGACTCTGGCAATCTGCAGGGCCATAATATTGACCGCAGTTTTTCCCCTCCCCCTCTCCTTTAATTTTCCTTCCTTCCTTTGTGCAAATAAAGAAAATGCACTGGGAATTCTTTTGAAGACAACATAGTTAGGGTTTGCACTGGAATTTCATAAGGAAGCTTACGAGACATTATAAGATGACTTTAGAAAAAGACTCTTTGAACCTTTTATCTTAATGTATTTACCTCTAGAATACACAGACTTTGCATTCAAGAAAAGCACTTTACAGGGAGAAAATTAAATACATAATGACTTGCAGGAGACCAGCAGACTATATCCTGAGAAATTTTACTGTGGGTTAGCACTAGGGAAATTAAACCACTGACATACTCTTGACCTTGATTTTGGCATTTCTGTTCCATGATATAAAACTATAGAGTTAGTGGGAATATTTTATTATTGTCCCCAATAAACAAACAAGGAGCAGGATTCTGTAGATCAGTATCACTCATAATGGTGCAGTTGGTAGAAAATTCTGTTTCAATATTTCACTTCAATTATAAGAACTCATATTGCCTTAGGTGAGTGTGATAAAAAAAAATCACATAATAACAGGTTATTGTGCAATGGACTGTAAAACCATCAGAGAAGGGTGTAAGCTGGTTTATTTTAAGTGAAAACCAACTGAATAAAGTGCCTGAAGTAATTTCTGTTATTTGTCTGGCGTTCCTCTGGTTACTTTCTAGTACATGCTGAAGACATGCTGTAACTTCTGTTAGCAAAGTACTGTTGCCGTACATGAAATAAAGAAAATTATTATGTTCAATTGAATGAATCACCTTAGGAAGGCAGGAAACTTCAAATACAATATATTCTTCTAACAACATACATTGAAAGGAAATAATGAACACCAAGCTGTGTCTTTCATGGAGAAGTTGGCTACTGAGAAGGTTGGTGGTGCTTTCCTTAGGCAATATGACAGCACCAGCATGGTCTTGGTTAAACATTTATTGAACTAATGGAGCTGTGTCTAGAAAACAGGAGATTGCATTAGTTTGGTCAAAGGCACCTTTATCCAAGGTGGATCCAAGGCCACAGAAGTACAGCACAGTTAGCTAAACCTGTTTCACCAAAGCCCAGTCAAACTGCAGAACAGATGTTGGCATTAGGCAAGCTGAGATCTCTGCAGCTCTGACCAGGGGAGGATATTTAGTACCTTCTACAGCAGTGTTTTGGAGAGCAAATGGACAAGTGTGTGCTCTGGCAGCCAGATAATTATATACAAAAGATTCTCTAAAATCTATGGCTTCAGGGGCCTTCTTGATAGATGCAGGGTTACACATAAAATTAAATTGCTTAAAAAGCATACTGCTGTAGAATTGCACTGCCCACCTTTTGATTGCCTATGGATATTTCACCTGCACTTACCAGCAGTAGCAGCAGTGGTATAGGACTTCTTTGTCTTTTTATTGTCATGCTATCACTTTAGCCTAGGGCAAGGTATGATGACTGAAGTTATGGGCAATAGTTGCCAAGGCAGGTCATGGATCAGGTCAACTCCCTTATTTTGTCTTTGTAAGAAATGTGTCCAGAACTGCTGGAAAATAAAGGGAGCTCAACAAGGTGATACCCAAAATAAAACCCTTGCAGTCAAGCAACACTGCCTGAAGTAAATGTAGAGATACAACGGAATAGAAATCTACTGGTTTGCAATTGCACAGAATAGTACAATAATAATATGAATTTGCCATGGAATTAATTATGGGTTAAAGTTCTGTGCTAATTTGTGCCTCATAAAATAATGAAAAAAGCACTGACGCAACAGATCTGTCTCTTCTGAGTCACTACTTCAGCTATTACATATCTGAATATTGTGAATCAGAAATTATGTTGGGATTTACGTCTTAGCAAAACTGGTGTTCCAATGTCTCTAGTTGCTATCCTGCCAGACTCACTCTTTTCTGTTGGAACACGTTTTGTGAGGTCTTGCTGTAACATCTGTGCAACCAGTTTCTATGCAAAATCTTGACTTATAAATAAGACATGCAATATATACATGTGTGCGTGCGTGTGTAGACCTACATGCATCCATGTGGATTTTGCTGCTTCGTGAATTCCTAAATGCTTTTAGAGACAGATTACTTTGCTTTGGTGGCAAATGCTGCAGGCAGACAACTCTATGATGGAAGAGAGGAGTGATTTCTACAGCTCTGTGTCTCAATCTGTGCAGGCACAATTCCTGCCCGCTGAAGGGGTTGATTGCGCAGAGGCTCCCTGAGTGGAAGTAAGGAGTCAGAGAGCATACCAGCCGTGTCCTATCAACTGATCCCTGCCATAATTTAATCCTTTTCCCTCCCCACTGTTTATGATACATTTTGTTTTGCTGTCAATGTTTCTCACCTGATGTTCAGATTCACTCCTGCAGCAACATCACAGCACCCAACCTCTGATCCTTGCCACATGTCTGTCAGCAGCCAAACCAGCTGTGAAAGATGGCTTAGAGCTAATGGGGAGACTGGTTCCATTATGACTAGCCCCCATGGTGGATGGATGGAGTCAATAGCTCTCAGTGTCAGATGCAAAATTCTGCATTTAGTGTATCTTCCACTGGGTGCTTAGTTCTCTGCTCTGTATTGATTTTCTCTGATCCATTCTTTCTTATCTGAATTTTTATAAATGGTTTTCCAGTGCCAGATTTGCTTTGCTTTCAGTAGATATGCTTGCACTTTCCAGTGGCAAAATCCTCTTTGGACAGACAGTGATTGTGAAAATCCCCAGTCTCTCCATTACAAGAGACCGTGAGAGCAAACTTGCCTGTACAGCAAAGTGCTCCCATAAATAGCAGACTTATTTGGTAAAGGGTGGTTTTGTTAGGCAGGGAAGGGAGAGATGTTTCATGGCAATTTTGTATCACTAGATATTTAGGTTCAGAAATATCTTTATCCGCTTTGGGAATGCAAAACTTCCTGTTTTGACTTGCACTCTAAATATATATAATTTTTAAATTACAGGTTTACGTCAAGAGAACAATTTAGTCAAGTATTACTTTCTTTGGAGAATACATCCTTGTTGTTACTCATAAATTAGGGCATGCATTCAGGCATAAAGTATGTACGGATATATTAATCAAAACCCATGATCCACATTATGGGTTTTCTGCTGGAAACAGCTCTTTTGGACATGGGGACAACTGATACAAAGCTGGTGAAATTAATGACAAAGGGGGTCTGATTGGAGGGGAGGGGAGTTACTGGTCAGGAAGGACATGCTAGAGATTTTGGAGGATCCAGTTGATGCCTTGGCATAGACTGCCTGCACAGCAGAGCTGAAGTGGCCTGTGATCAGGGCGTGCTTTGCCTTCCATCTTCCTCTGCTCAGACAAACTGGTAACTTCACAGGCTGCAGCAAAGTCAAGCAGCAAGGTTCAGCCTTGTTTAGCCACCTCAGCACCTGAAAACTAGAAATTTGTTCTTCAATACTGGCTCTCTCTGTGCTGAGTCTTGTTCTAAGCCCTGGATTGCAAAGAATCAAGTAGAAAAATGCTTCACATTATGGATGTCCTTGCTAAGGAAACTTCTCTGTCTGGAGGCATCCAGCTCGAGCTGTTATTTTGTTATTCAGTTATTGCACCAAGATTAAATTACTATTCTAAGGATCAGGACATCTGAGACTCTGCTATGGAAAACCTGGGGTCAAGCCAGTAGGGAAACTTGGTTTCACTGTGTGAGCGTGCTGTGTGTCACTGTGAAGGGACCTCAATCCCACCTTAGGTGGTGTGAGTGTGACTGCCAGAGTGGCTCCTGTATGGTTGGAGAGGGAGGTTTCCTTGGCATTCCAGACAGATGTGTTGCAGATGATACTGTAAGAGGTTTACCCACCAGGGACTGTGCCTTGGGTGTGTGTCCAGCCTGCATTTCTTTCAAAGGGTAGGAGTTTCCTACCTGATCTCTAGACAAGGACAGGGCATTTCAGGGATGAAGGGCTGCTGGGATTTTGTTCAAGGAGCAGCCTGCTGCAGTAAGAGTGGGAAATGTACAACTGGAGTAAGCTGTACTCCACACCTATGATAGTTGTAGGAAGGATGTAGGTGGCCCAGATGGTTCTGATGGTGATTTTTTCCAAAAGCTCAGCAGTTGGGAAGAGATCCAAAACTTTGTTCCAAGGTTCTTGCCAGTCAAAAGTTTGGACATATTTGTTTTGTGGGGAGTTTACCCCAACAGCTCTAATGTATAATCATGAGAAGATTGTCCCTCTAAAAACAATTTTTCGCGTCTGTTTTCTGGTGACTGTTGCAGTCCCTGAGGTTTATAGTGATCCATGAGCAACTTTGTCATAAAATACAAGCACAGTGTTTGACTGTATTGAGAATTATCATATGTAAAATAACATAATTACATACTCTTCTGAATACTGAATGGGGCTTATCTGGATGCAATTCAAAATGTGATGCTTGAAAAAAAGTGTGTTTGTCTCCCTTGTGAATTGCCATAATAAAAGCTGAACCTGTCCCAAGGAACATTTGTGTGCATCAGTACCACATCCAGCAGCAAAAGGCCAATGCTAAGGGGCTGGGAATGGGAGTCAGGTTATGCCCCTTTGGAAGGCTAATTCTGCTAAGCTTTGAACTGCTTGGTGCACCTCCTCCCATGGAAGCTAGCCTGTAACTTATACAAATGGCCTGGTTGTGTCGTTCTGCTGCAGCAGCCTTGTGGAAGGAAGGTGGTTAATTTGTATATCCTGCTTTCACGTAGTGCATTTTACGAGACAAAAATATGAGAAACAGCCTTCACCATTGCTGTGCCCCTCCAGAGCTGTGTTTGATGTAGCATAGGCAGCGATGTGTTTTGGTGTGACATTGGCTGATGTCACACACGTCAGTGTTTGATGGAACCTGTGTGTTCCATGTGACAAGCTCAAATGCTCACGTCCACTGTGTACGTACCTCACTCTCAGCCCTTCCCTAATTTTAGAGCAATCTGCACATCCTACACAAACCTGCCTCAATGAATATTTGGTTCCCAGTACAGAGGATAACAACATCTGTTTATGACCACTGTGGTAAAGAGAAATTGCCATAAGAGTTTGGCAATGAGTTTTGAGTTTTCCCCATTAAGCTGATTCAGCAAAGCTAAAATGAATCGCCTGTCAGAGCATGCCAAAGGGAGCCATTAACTGCTCAGAGAGCTTGCAAAGTGTCTCTTTATTTGTTTTCCCCAATATCTCAACCCCAAAACTTTCAGAAAAACGATAAACAACGCCTCATTATGTTTATGTAAAAGATATTGAAATTACTGTGCACAGCTATCAGTCACTGGCCAGGCCTCAGCCCAGAATGGTTTTGGCTAAAGAAATCTTTGCAATTAATGTACCCACCCTCTTGCTCCACGGTGCTGTGAAATCTCTGAACCTGGGTCACTGTATCACTGGTAACACAGGATGTGCTGAGACCCTGCTGAGCCCACCCATGTTGCAGCAGTCTTGTGTCTAGAAGATCCCCCAGCTTCCTCCACTTACTTAATCTTTCTCATATCATCATATATCCCCTTTGGAGCCAAGTTCCAAAAACAGTGCCCATCCTTTTCCTTTTCATATTGGTAATGTTCTTTCGTGCAGCACATTCACATGTATACACACACACAAACTGGTTCCAGCTGTTGTAAATTATAGCACAGAAAATGCTTTATTCTTTAAAAAAAAAAGTGAATGGAGGATCAGCACACAATCCAGATACTGAGGGAGTAAATGTTTCTCATTAGTGACTAGATCTTTCACATGTTTACCTGCATACTTGTGCTCCTTAGCTAGTTCCTTGCTCTTAGCTGACTTGGGTTGGGCTGGAATGCTTGCTGGCCATTTTTTAAGAGCCTTTACCTTCTGTGAGGACAACTTGGTTGCCCTTTTTTGTTTGAAAATTGCACTTTATGATTTCTCGTCTTGTCTGGAAAGAACATTTATGTCCACATCTTTGGCCTGAATCTTGGGTTAACTCAGTAATGTTCACAGAAGCAACAATGTCTTTATTAAAGGCCATCAGCTGAAGTCCCTCACCAAGTCTCAAAAGGAAGGCATAAGTGTTGTTGAAAGGTTGTCTGAGACTTTTGCTGTCCTAATTATTTTTCCTTGGGGCATATTCAGGTTTATATTAAGATATTTCATACGTAGGGCAACTGGTATTTCTTTTCTTTAAGTATGTAAGTTACTCAAAAGGTCAAAGAAATGTCCTTCTTAGAGTATCCAACAGGATTACAGTGTACAGAGAGAACAAATTCATTCTTATCTTGTTGGACTGTTCTGCTCCTGCATGACGGCAAATTTTCTGATACCATTGATCTATTTGAAATGTGTTATGGATTTCCGCAGCTCATAATAAGCAGCCTAAGTGTTGAACAGCAGATGGGACAGAAGCAGATCTGGTACAGACCTACCAGAGAGGAAGATACGTCTTTCACGAAATATGAAATCCATGCCTAATGACAGTTGTTTACATTTCTCTCCTTATTGGTCCCCAGCCTTCAAACCTGTATTTTGGTCATTGAAGCATCTCATCTGACAGGCTGATTTATGCTGCTGCTCAGGCAATATAATGAACAGTAAAATAAAGCCAAGTGCTAGGAATATATTAGAACTGTTGCCAAAATGTGCTGAGAAAAATGTGCTAAAATTAACAAGTGCATTGTTTTCCTTGAAAACATTATCTGTCCTGAAAATGAAGTTCAAGACAGTCATGTTTAAACCCACAGGCTCGAGCCAATTTCTAATCTTGTTTACACTGATGTAATTGACATCAGAAGTTGGCTTGCAGTGTGCTTACACTACACCTCAGTGCCATTAGCAGTAACTGCAATAGAACTAAGGGCAATTTTTGAATATGTTCTACTTTACGTCATACATCCATGACAATGTCACTTAGCAAATGAGACATTTCTTTTATCTGTCTGCAGAAAATGTATAGATCAAATTAAGCCCTAGCCAGAAAGAAGCTAACAGACCTCACAGCTGAATTTTAAAGTATTCCCTTAGCTGAAGTTTTCCTTTGCAAGAAGCATTGCTCTGTCTGTAAGTAATTTTTGGTTCAACCACAAAGAATACATTTGTGCACAGAAAATTTCTTTCAGGAATGCCTAGTTAACCTAGCAATTTAAAACTGCTCTGAGTGTGGGAACAGTAAATAACCTTGGTTTTTGCTTTTCTAAGTCTGCTACAGAAAAGCTCCATGATCTGTTAACTTCTTAGTCTGTATACAACTCTTTTTCTGGAGACAAGACTGAAGGCTTCTGATGTCTTCTGCCAGTGTCATATTCCAAGCCTATTATCAAAGACCAGACCAAGAAACAATGCACTCAGAAAACATATGCCAATGAGTCCCAGTCTGATTGTGCACAAACTCAGGAGTCTTTTTGATGATATTTCAAATAAATATTCCGGGACTTAGCAAAAATGCATAATGGCTGAGGCTAAAGACCATATAACCTGGGAAACCAGACCTTTTTCAAATATCACCCAATTTTCTCTACATTTGTTGTTCCTGCAAGCTCACTGTTAGGCATCCACAGCATCTCCAGTAGTACTTCAAGGCACTAAGTACAAGGTTCTATAGAGGCGAAAAAAAAATTTAGATCTTTTCCAGCCTTAACAGTTCTATGATTCTATGCTCTCCACATTTGCATATATTGAAGTGCTCATGCACAGCTCTTCATGCCCTGTGCCAGGGAGGTTGGGATTGGATATTAGGAAACATTTCTTCACTGAAAGCACTATCAAGCATTGGCACAGGCTGCCCAGGGAAATGGTGGAGTCACCATCCTTGGAGATATTTCAAAGACGTGTATTCCTGGCACTTAGGGACATGGTTTAGTGGTGGACTGGGCGGGGCTGGGCTAACGGCTGGCCTCAACAATCTCAAGGGTGTTTTCCAAACTAAACTATTTTATGATTTGTGTGTGCTCACTCACTGATGGGCCCAGCACAGAGCACTGCTGCTGATCCACTGGCAGGGCTTCACCCCGTTCTCGCTCACCGGTTTTCACGGTTTGCCTGAGCCAAATGCCAAACATATTTGGCTCTGTTTTGCTGTGAGGTCTGATGAGCTCACAGAAAGGAAAATCCCCTGAAGACATTGCAATAGAAATTAACCAAAAGACTTCCTCTTGGGGAAATGCCCTAGCAGGCATGAATCAAATGTCAACAACATGTAGATTGCAGAAAGTCTTTCCAATCCAGTGCCATATATGGATCATAACCAGCAGGATGATCCCAATCTGGATCAAAATCAGCAGAGGCAAGGAAAAGGACTTTCTAGAACTGAATGTAAATGTACATGTTGGCAGATAAGAGTCTTCAGCCTTCACTTTGAGTCCACACATTTTGTACTGGTTGTGGGTTCATTTAATTTCATTTGGAGTTTTTTAGTTCATTTCACACACAAAGTTTTCATGTGGAAATATCCACGGTTTCCCCAGTCTCTGTTCAGGCATGAGATGGTCATCCTGTTATCTGCCAGGAATCATCAACCTGACAAATCTTAGCCTAGTGGTGATTGAACCTGTCAAGTCTCCTATTTGCGCAGTGGCAGCACAGCAAATGTTGGCCTGAAGTCTTCAGCTGCTTGGAAATTTTGCCTAGCAGCAGGTAGCACAAGCTACTGTAAACTCAAGCACAAACATTACTTTCTCTCTGCGCTGGCTATCAAGTCATATGTATGGTCCTGGGGGCAGGGACCCCAAGCTCCAGCTGAGGGCTCTGGGAAATACCATTTCATATACAAATTAACTTTCTGTATGTCTCTGCGTGAAGCAGAACCTCCTCAGGGGCAAGCTTTAGCAGAACAAACTCCCAAAGTCTCTCATACCCCATCACCTCTCTCCTGCTTTTTGTGAAGGTGCACTTCTTTGACCTAACATGCCTATCAAGCCACAGGTAGCCAAAGAAGCATGAACACACTCACAACTGAGAGGAAGGATGAAAGATGCTGACGGGCATGTGGCAAAGTTTTGTCGCATGACGTAGCACAGGCAAGCCCAGCACACAGGCACTAGGGTGGGGAGGGAGTACAGCAGCCACGAAGAACAGAAACCAGTAAAAGAGAACAGCCCTGCTCACACTCCATGGTTTTTGATAGTGACTCGAGGAATATCCTGTTTGTGACAAGGAGTGAAAATGTTGGTCTGTATTACAGCCGAGTGCCTTGTGGGAAGCATGAGTGTTATCAATAGAGACCTTGCTGTGTCCCATGAGAACAGCCCAAGCCACACTCCCATGTGGGCTCAGTGGGAGGATCTGGGACACAGCACCAGACTCAGCAGCTGGGCAGCATGGGAAAGCTGCTGGGAAAGGGTAACACTAAAAGTAGGTGGAAACATGGCACAGAAAAAGGCTGATGGCACCAGTGGGGCATCAGGAGAATGGGTTTTGTGGGAAAATTTTTATGGGAAAATCCAGCAAATTTGAGAGACAATATAGTAAACAGAGAAAACAGAAGTAAGACAAAACTTGTGAGCACAGAATGTAACCTTCTCATGTGTTTGTGTGCTGAGGGAAAGGGGAGGAATGACTGTGTGCAGGAAGTGAGGTATATAGGCATTATGCAAACAGCAACACCACCATAAATAAACTACAGCTTAAAAAAACATATCTCCTGACTGCAAGAGGCAACTTGGGTGCTGTGTTTAAAAGCCCCATCTCCTGATGTCCCAACAACATCCATGAGGATGGAAGAGAACCTAGGAAAGGTGGAAGTCAGCGCTTCATGCCCTGTGCAGAAATCTCCTGGATAAAAGGTCTGGAGTTTAGCAGGGTAAACATCCTCCTTTCTCCACCAGGGACAAATACCACTCACTTTCCCTGCAGAAGGGAGGACCTCCAGTGCCCCTAGTCCTGTGCAAGGCCCCAGTTCAGCACACTGCTATGCACACGCCTGCCACTGGCTCCAGCCATCAACACAGCCCAGCATTTCTCCCCCAGTGTTAATTTATGTCAGATGTGCATCTGATCACACAAACAGAGAGCATATATCTACATATAACCTGGTCTGTTATTAAATACTTAGCAGCAATATCCAGCTCCTATGGCCATCACCTGGTCCAAAAATCCTCCAGATCCTCAACAATGCAAAAATGTTTGGCTATTCCCCTCTTCTGGTCAAATGCCTCTCAGCAACATCTGTAAAAAGGTTGCAGCTTTGCAATGCAAAACAAGGTCATGATTGTCAAAATGTAAGAAGTTTGAAGTTAAGGTGTTACTTCCATCTATGTCTCATAGTGATGAGCCTGAATTTAAAGCAACAACATGCATTATGCAGTTAACATTAAAAAATCGCAGTATCTTTCCAGCATTTTGGAAATCTGTTCATTTTGTTGGAGAGCTATCCTATAGTCCCCTATTTTGTTGTTTGTTTTCTTTTTTCTTTGGAGATCCAGATCTCAGATTTAAAATCAAATGCTGCTTTTAATTAATTATTGAATGATGGGATTTGCATTCTCACAGAATGAACCATTATCCCATGCAATTCAATAAAGGAAGGTCCTCTACAAGCTTGTAAGCAATTTTCTCAGCAAGAAGTAGCAATCTTGCTGCTGCAAGTCACAAACACTTCACCTTTAATACTGCCATATTCCTGGATATAGTATGGTCTAAATCTAGGAGATGAATACTTTCTCTGTGGCAGAAGTGCTTTCCATTTCTATTAAAAATTGCTGTATTTTGTTCTGCCACTTTTGGTAAAATAATTAAGATTCTACAGAGATTTCTGGTGTGGAGGCACCAGCAAGCCACAACACAGAATTGGTTATGATCTAGTTGGTAGGGATTTTATATTTAATGTATCTTAGGTATACTGTCTGGGATATTGTGAAAAATACCTAACTTTAAGTTATCCTCTATTTCTTACAGTCTTCCTTCATCTTTCCGGCTGCCTGATAGTATGGTGCAAGGCCTGTCACTACAATAATGGGACACTGAAGTAAAAAAGACATCTGTCATGGATTTGGCCAGATGGCATATTTCTGTTTTTCAATCCGATTGTGAATTGGAATAAAATTAAATAAATAATTTCGAACAGAAATTAAGATTAGAGAGAGAAAATCAGAAAAGTCAAATCTTTTTGTTCTGATGCTATTAAAATGAAACAGCATTTTTCTTTCAAAAACTCATTTTGAAAGCCAGCAAGATTATTTTTAAGAGGTCTTATCTCATGGAAAGTAAATGAAATGTCTCATATTGGAGCAAATAAAATGCTTGTTTGAACAAAGTTGGGGGGGTTTTTTTGAGCATATAGTTTTTGCAACTACATCAACCATGCAATTATTTAAATTGAAATAATCCTACCCTGATCTATAAAACTACAGACCAAGACTAATTGCTTTAATATTCACCCACTTACTCTGGAATACTATCAAAGTATCTGGACTAGTACCCAAAAATTTGATCAACATCAGAGCGTAAAATGCAGTTTTATGCACTCTAGATGAGGCAAAGAAAAGGTAGTTATAATTAAATCCTTCCTTTGAGCAATATTTTCTTTTTATTGAATACTTTTTGAAAACAGGAAGATAGACAAGAAACAGGAACTGGAAATTGTTACATCTCATGCACGACTGATTGTTAAACAAACGCATAATTCTGTTCGTTGTTGTTCAGAGAACTGATGAAAATCTTCCTTCATTGTTTCAAACAATCTGTACACCATGGCCAAAATTCAAATTATGTACCTTGTTACTCTCAACACAGTGGTAAAAGGTGTGCTGAGATCTGCTGAAGTCCCCTGGGTTGCAGGTTGGTGGAAGACACAGGCTGGTACCAGGCACAAATGCCATGCAGTTGGTGGCAGAATGACCCAAGGGGTGACCACAGGTGGAGATCAAGATGACTTGGAATACAGGCTGAGGGATATGCCAAGGTGCTGTCCCATTTGCTGCCACTGATTGCAGGTGACATCTCTTGGGTACCCTCTCCAGCTTCAGCAGCACAGCTTTGTGTTTCATTTCAGTGAGGCACACCTGGCCAAGCTGCCCCTGCTGCCTCTGAGGCCCATGCACGCTCTGAGTGCTTGCTCCCAGGACAGCTTTCCATGTGGTTCTGGCTCCTGAAGCAGCTCCCAAAAGATCCTGATTGGCTGGACTGCTGTGTTCCCCCAGCTCCTGTGTGTCATCTGATTGCTTGGTGTCCACTCTGTCTTTTTCATCCCACTTCTAGGACGGGAAAAGGACAGTTTTCAGAGCTGCAAGAGTCTATGGATAAACAAACAAAGAACATGGTTGACTATGAAGAGACTTGAAACTGATTTAGGAAGAGCAAAGCAGTAATGGTTGCAGAGAAAAACCTAACAGTGATCCCTCAGCAGGAGGCACACTGGGTGCTCTTTGGCTTCTGCACCTACTGGTACCTTTTTGTTCAGCCTTTGCCCAATATAACCACAGCACCATCCTGTTTCCTGAGTCCTGGTACAGTTTTTGAACCCATGCTCTCTGGTTTGATACTTCAGCAATAGGCTGTCATAGTGCTGAACATGTGACTGTCACAGCAAGCATTGTCAATATGGCCCAACAGCCACTCAAATATCTCTAAAGGCTCCAAACCTTGCGGCAGCCCTTTTCGGTGTTGAAATCAGGGAACAAAGTGTACTACTATGTACAAGTAATACAAGTTCAAAACACATCTTTGAATTCCAAACACTGTGTTTGTGGTTTTATACTCATTTACAGTGATACCTCTTTTCAACCTGCTTAGGCTGCTGCAGCGTCTCTAGGACCACATACCTTATGAATATTATGGTATTCTCTTGTGAAAAGTTGGAGAACCTTCAGCATATTTTTCCCTTGGCAGAGGGTCTCATTCAAAAACACTTCATGTCAAGCTACTGCTGAAGGAACACATTTGGATTGTGTCTCTGATGTCATAGGCTATGTGACAACAATGATTACATGATATATCTTGAAATAGGGAAATATCAAGAAACATTACACATATTGCATTCATCAAATCTGCCTGGTCAAAGTAGACCCCTTAACAGATACATTTAATACATAAAACACTTAAAGACTGTTTTCATTTTAACTTTTGATTCTCCCTCAAACTGTAAGAAATACTCTGCATGTGCAGCTGAAACCTGTGTTAAATTAGGCTTAGAGAGCTCATATTTATTCACTTTGGATCACTAAATCAAGTTGAATTCTAGCCTGTTGTGAAAAAAAGTCTGCTTAGTGAATGATAGTAAAACACTGAACAATTTGATCTTTCCATATAATTATATCAAGCAACTTTGTTTGCAGTTAAGAAGAGACCAGCAGTAAATGCAACCTTAGAGACCGTAACAGAAAGCCCCTCCAATTTCAGGAGATATTGCTGCACACATCAAACTAGACATACAGAATTACCAACTCCTAGAATAATGAACACCATCCCTCTTCTGTGAAAAGTGACCTCCAGTTGAAGAACTTCATCCAGAAACAGAATGAATTTGAATTACTAATCACATTTACACCTCAACAATGTAACTAGCCAGCTAATCCTATTACTTCTTTTTTTTTTCATATATTGCTTTAGAAAAGAGACCAGCATGGTATACTGCCATGACAACCAGACAGAAGTTCCCTGCTGCAAACACACCCTGTCCTTGTGGGAGCTCTTTAGAGGAGGAGAGCCTGGTACAGGTTTTTACATTTAGCACAGTTTGGCAGGATATGATAATCTGCTGGGCAGGCTGGTTCAAGTCCCTGCCTAAGGCACTCATCATTGTTGTCTGTTGTCAGCCTTTCCCAGAAGAGGATGTCCTTTTCTCTTGATACAGTTCTTGAGTCTCAGAGGCTTGGATTTATCGATAGAAACAGTGACTAAAGGGAATCTGAATCAGTCATGAGCAAATTGATGTTCAGCTTTATCTCCCAACTCGCAGATACTCCAATGACCTTTAAACAATTCTTCTCCTTTCCTAGAGTTCCTTGCCAGCTGTTGCCATGCTAGGTTTAAAATGGGTTATTGATTTTGGCCCTTAATCTTTCCCTGTAATCTAGTCCCTTCAGTACCTCTTCGATAGTACAAAAAATCCTAAACATTGTTATTTTTTAAATTTTTCTTTTTTCTTTTTCTTAGAAACACTTTTGAGAGTTCAGAAGGCCATTTCTCTTGTATCTTTCCTGTCAGTTACTGACATTCATCCTGGCTGATCTTTCTTGTCTTTTTTACTTTCCCTTCTGTGCCTCTCTTTTCTTCATGCTCTCCTCTACCATTTACTGGGGGTGGGTCTTAGGAGGAATCTGAGTTTATTCTTCAGCTCACCGGGACATATCAGGGTGCACCTTCACATTCAACTTCCGTGGGCAGGGTTTTATGCAGGAGTGCAGAGTACCCAGGTCAAGTGTGAGTCTGGCAAGCCCCAGCAGATCTCTCTGGCAGCAGGATTGCCAGCCAGAACTCTGTGATGCTCTGCAGTATAAACCTGCTGCAGAGTTTATATACAGGATAGCATTTGACCCATCAGATGTGATGGCTGAAACTGCAGGAATGGGTGGGGAAGATCCTGCCTTGAGTGTTTGTCTTTATTGCACTTTTCAGTAGATCAGTACTAAAAGCCTTTTCTCCTGCTCCTCCCACCCAGCAAAATGCACTGGGTCAAGTTTGGCTGGTCTCTGTGACCCAGAGAGCTGATGGATCCCAGGGTTGAGCACCCACAAGGCAATAGTGGAAGGAGTGGGTATTCCCAGTCCCCAAACCATTTTGTCCAAAGCTGCATTGCTGGGCAGGGAAAGGAAGTCTGGGGAGACAAGAATTCACCATGTCAGCTCCATCACATGCCCTGTGTGCCAAGGCACCAGTGTCAAGGGTTTAGATTTGCAGCACCTGCTCTGCTGGACTTGCAGTTGGACACCAGTTTGCTGCTTTAATTTTTTACAGTGCCTAATCTTTCTTACACACTGCAGAAATTATGACAGCTATACCCCTAGGAACTGTATGGATCCCAGATCTCTGGTCTTCTGTTAACCTGCAGTTTTGGTCCAGAGCTGGTTGGATCACTGGTGGGTTCAGCAAAAGGGACAGAAGCGATTTCCTCCTGAAGCATAAGAAGAACCCCAGCCTCTACCTCTAACCTGTGAGTTTCCTCATTGTCTGGGCCAGGTGCCACAAGATCTTGTTTTCTGAGTTAATCTCCTTCAAAATCTCATGAAGAAATAGGGATGTGCAGAAGATCAAGGAAGAGGAGGGTCTGGACTGGGGATCCAGACCAAAAGTGTGGGTGAGTAATACCTGGCTGGGCTGTGGAGGAACCAGGACTGAGTCACACGAGAGGACAGTCATGGGATGGCTTCGGGTGGTGCTGGTGCAGTGAGTGCAAGACAGGGGCAAAGTGTGCAGCAGCGTTTTCTGCAGACTCATGAGAGAGGAAGGAGTGCCAAGAGACACAAGAGCAGGAACTTGTAGCAATCAAGCCAGGAGAGACTGTAACTTAAATCTAATGGCTGTAGGGTTGGAGGGGAAAGAACATTAATGTAATTTTTCTAAATCCCAGACTAAGAACCAGATTCCTTGAGAAAGCCTTCGGATTAACTGATAGCACCACACAAAATATGCAGACATAGCTTACATTTTTCTCAGGCTTTAACTACCTTAATATCTTAGATAATAGAAGGATGTCAGAAAAATTTAAACACCCAGAAGCCTTTGGAATTTGAAAAGCTCTCCCAGAACTTAATTAGACCTAGTTATTGAATCTGGAAAATTATTTCACTGTGGGCTCTCATTTTTTAATTTTTTCTTTCACCTGCTGTGCTCCTTACTGGAGTTCACACTGTCCTGTGAGGCACAGGATCCTCTCCACCGGGCAAGACCACCAAGCCCAGCATCTTAACTTTCACCAAAAGTTTCAAGGAAGGTATCTCTTCTCCAGGACCGTAGCACACTGGATCAGCAAGGCTAGGCTTAGCTACAGGCTGTGGCTGTCAACCCCCAGGCCTGGCCTCTGTGACCTGAAGCTTTCCTACCCAATCAGTCAGAATGGCACACATTTAGGGACTAAGCAGTTTAACATGTCCCATAAAGACAGCTAACATCCCATGGGATTTTACTTCCAAGTTCATCCCTAGTTCTTTCTGGGGAGAAATAGATCAGGAAACAACCAAAGCAACAGCCACCATTTTGTGACATATGATGCTTTTTCAACGATATCAAAACATTTCAAGAAACTGTTTCTCTTGAGTTACCATTTCTATTTCTCAGGGGGAAGAATAACAAGGAGAATATCTCACGAATTTTAATAGTCAGTAGTGAATTGAACATCAAATAACTCCATATGAAATAATCTTTTCTACATTTTTATGCATAGGTTATTCCAAAAAGGGTAGAGAGGTGCTCCTATTAGGAGCAAATAGGACCAGAAGATCATTAAATGAAAATATTTCACAAAGTGAATTTCTGCCTTCTGAACACCTGTAGTCATAGATTTCTTTCCAAAACCTACAAGATTCAAGAAGGCTCAATGTATCTGTAGGATCATTCATGGAGGAGTCCATAGGGGGTGAGCGAGCTGTGGCTGACTGCTGACATATCAAGTAGGCAGCTCACTCTTTCTTCTGTCCTGCAAGGCCTTATCCTGCCTGTGTGCTCTGGAGGAGGCCAGGGAGAGGATTCAAGAGGAGCAGATCTGCTGCTCCTGACAAGTCACAGTTTTGACTGCAAGGAAAAGTTAACGGGAAGGTCAACAGAGTGATGACTTTCAGGCATCCTGTGCCCTGTACAGCAGAGGGTACCTGAGGTTTCTTATCAGCAATTTCAAACACTAACTACACCTCCAGACTCCATCACTCCCCTTGCCTGTCTTGAGACAGAAGGGAAAGGACAGCTGTCCCTCAGGGTGACTGCCTGCTGCCCTCTAGGTTTTCCTGATCCTTGTAGTCAGGGTTGCACTTTTAGTGATACCCCCCATCGTTTTTCCCCCTAGGGATTTCAGAATTCACTGGCCTGTGAGTTCAGCTGTCTCCCCTCTTCTGCATGTTTAGACCATGCATGTTTTTGTCCTCCTCTCCTGCAAACGTACTATCTGCACCATCTCTCATAGCAAAAGTGAGAGGCTCATAGAGATGCTTTCTACAGTCAGGTGAATAGCCTGAGCACCCCATAACCTCACTGCACTTTGACATTATGCTCCTTTTCTCTGTCTCTGTAATTTCTGAGGCTACTGCTCTCCCTGCCTTTAGTGGCAATAATCAGATACTTCAGGCCTTATGTTCTGCAGCCCCACACAGATCCACCAGCACTTGAGGCAGAGTCAGACTCTGCCCTCCCAGACCTCACCGTAGGGCTGGGTCCTATGTCCAGTCTGGCTCAGGTTACCTCTCTGGAGCAGGACAGGTCAAGTTATATGATAGAAGTGCAGAGCATCAGAGACAAGAGCTCTTTAGCTGAGCTCGTCACATTTAGACCCGTTTAGAAACAATGGGGAGGGAGAGATGCCCATATGGTATAATTCAACTAATCTCATTTATGCATCTGCTTTAGGATGGAATGAATTGTGCCCTAGATTCACTGACTCCAGATATTCAGATTGTGGTGACCACTTCAGATAAAGATGTCTACAAAACTGCCAGAGGAACCGCACCCTGTGAGACAAGTTGCTCTGAAAGTGTGTGGTTAACTCAGCAATCTCCTGAGACAGGTCTTTTTCTGGTTTACTGTATATGAGCTCAAGGCAGTTTGATAATAAATTGAAATACATTCTTAAATTAAATAAGAATATTCATGCAGCACATGGCACCAAGTTGAACTGAACTAGTGCATATTCTTATGTAGATAAGGTATGTGATGTTGTGCTTGATCTGTTATTATGACCAACTGATTAGACTGAAGTAACCTTTTTGCAATTAGCAAAATAAAGTACTTGAGTAATCAAAGTGTTCTCTTTTCTAAGACCGTCACAGTATTTATACCAATCTATCCAATGCTCATAATTAACTAAGAATTTCCTCACGTCGCTTTTTTACCCCTTTGTTTTTTAAACTTTCTTACTTGATCTGGAGCAGTTCAGCCCCCATATATTATTCACAGTTCAAAACTGGAGCTATGTCTGTTATCTCAGAAATACTCCAGTTGTCTCTGGACTGACACTTCTCTAGCAAGAAGGGCAACAAGGAGCAGTCAGTCTGGCTATGAATGTCTATGTATATAGGGAGTAGCAACAATTGGAGGATTTTAGAAAATATTGAATGTTTTCTTTACAGGCCACACTGCTGTCACAAGAGTGGAGTTACTGGGGGCAAATCAAGTTAATTCAAGGCTTAGGGAAGAGTGTAGATTTTTTCTGAAACAAATCTATTGTCCTCAAAGCCTGCAGACTCTCCCTTGCTATGACAGCTCAGGTCAAATTCAAGTGGCTTTGCTATAAAATGAGAATGATGTACCAGATGAAAAGTATAGAAGAGGTTGATCTGTGTGAACTCCCCGCTCGGTGTATTGAGTTCACAGAACAGGGCACAGTAGTGAAGGGATCTGAAAGAACCGTGTTCACAGAGTTACATGGATGCCTTTTCAAAGAGCAGGCTGACAACTGGCTAGAACCTGAGAATTGTGCTGAAAGATCGAATTCTGAAAGACATCTCCACTACCTGAGCCAGGTAGGCTGAATCTGCTCTCCTCATGTCTGCCCCAGGAGCTGTTCTTACCATCCTCTGCAAACACTGAATGCAATCCCCAGCCCAAAGTTAGGCATTTTGATGCTTTCTGCTCCCCTGAAAATTCTAAAGCTACAGGGCTCTTTCAGGCTTTTGGACCTGGAGGACAGCATGGCGCAGCACTGACAGCAGTGGAATGAAAATCTGGACTGCACATCAGAATTTTTATAAAAACAAGCCTCTGGGGAATAATCTCATTATAGGTTACTATAGCTTCATTATCTCACTATACAAGTTTAATCCCTGAGTGTTACCTCATTAGTTTCTTGTGTGCTGCGAACCTGTTGTTTCTCTCATGGTCTTTTGCTTTACACTCCAGTTAGAAGCAGTTTTGGGCAGGCACCATCTTGTGAAGACAATTTTCTGGAGGAACCTGCTTGCAGTGGGGTCTTGGAAGTGCTGCTGTACTACAGACGGAAAACAGCCATACTGCCCTTCCTGACAAGTCCTGGGCTCCAGAGGTGCCTGGTCCAGCTGTGAAGTGCTCCTTGCTGAGGAGTTCACACCCAGGGCACAGGGGTGGATTAGGTTTCCATGAAAAATAGGCTCAATCACGGAGATACAGGCAATAATAAAAATGAAGCTAAAAGGACATGGCAAAAAGAGGTGTGAGGAAAAGCATGAACCTGAGAAAGGAGAGGCAGACAGCAAAGAGACTGCCTGGGTCTCAGTGCTATGGGTGTGTGGTCTGTGAGTGACAGAGCTGCAAGACAACTCCAACATCACTTTCCATGACTGTAAGTAGAGAGACAAGTAGGAATATAGGACCTTTTTTCTGGGGAGGATCTGACCTACTTTTTAATCTGCAATGTAAAAAAGTGCATGTCTAACTGGTTAGGGAAGAGGGGAAGAAGGAACAGAGTGGAAGGAGTGAAAGATAGTGAGGAACTTAGTGGAGGACTGACTCACGGTTAGGAGGAGGACAGCTTAACATCCAAGGGTTAAGAGAAGGACAGCTTTCCACCTTATTAAAAATATGTCGTCATCACTACACCACTAACAGATTTTTTTCTTTGAAGACTATGATCTATAAAAATGAGCACAGCACAAGGACAGGTTTTCTTCCTCTTCTTTTATCACTAAAGACCTTAAATAAACTAAGGCAAAGGGCACAGCCCATAACTCAGTCTATATGGTGGTCTCTGTGCCTGGAAAGATCACACACTTGCACCCCAAACCAGGCCTATAAAGACAGATAGTCCTTGAGAGCAAGCAGTCCAGGAGAAAATCTTCCTGGAAAAGACAATTTTATGCTACCAAGAATGATCATAAATACACTTACTCAATGCAAGGCTAAACATATCTAAATTTACCCCAGGTTCTAGATAACAGGATTGGTTTTAATTAAAGGGAAAGGTAGGCTGGGACAAAGAGTATGGAGAGTGGATCTGCATGCAGCCTTCTAGGCAGAATAAGACTTCCAGTTCACATAGGGACACAGCAGGGACCTGGCAGTGATGACAGCCCAGACTCCATGTAGGAGAATGAGCATTCCCTTAATAAACATACTCCTTGTGCAACATACTAGGCTTACCCAATGACATTTCAGGCAATATATGCCAAATTTGGCACAGGCTAGAGCAAATACATGCAGGCAGAGGGATTTAGCTGGACTTCAAAGGTGTGAGAAACTTTTCCAAGCAACCTTCTATTAGATTCCATAGTGGGAGGAAGAGACACGCTAAAAAAATAATGATGGTCCTTTCCCTTATGGCTCCTTACTGAGGGGCACGTAGGCTGCAGTAGGTTGGCAACTAGCCTGTCAAGAGGCAATGGACATCATCAGTCCTTGAAGTGGACATTTCTTATGGTCACTGGCCAAGCAAGAAGCTAGAAAACACCCTCCAGTGTCACTGCTAGGTGGTACCAAAGAACAGGTTTCTGTTTGAAATCGTGTTCATAATACAAAGCTATTGAAGAGGCCTTATGGCAGCAAAATCTAAATCTTTCATTAATGAAAGAACAGCAGATGAATAATCACAATAAAAGTGTCTGTTACCATGGGACAGGGAAATAGAAACACAATGGGCATTTGATGAGTGGCGATTAGTCTGGCTCCACAGACTATTTGGGAAATGGAGAAAAAGAATGGATTGTGTTAAATGCCAAATTCATAAGGCACAATTGGGAAGCTTAGGTCAAAGAAATTAAGGATGGCTACACCAAAATGAGATGCTGTCTCTGTGGATCTATGGTTGAAGTGAAACTTTTGAGTACAAGTTATGTCTATGAGCCTATAATTACAGGCTGTCAGGCATCCCAGGGATGTGGAGGGGCTGGGCTCAGGCTATGCATACCTCCCACATGGTGCTTTCTGGCTTTGTGCAAGACTTCAACCTTATTGTTTTCTTAATGCACTCCCCAAACCTTGCTGAGATATTCCCAGCTCAGAAATTGCTGTGACATTCCCTGCCTGAGGGGGACTCAGTAGCTGATGCAGAGCTAACTTGCCCCGTGTTGAGTCTCACACAGCAGCACAGCTGGCTGGCTGCTCCACGAGTGACTGGAGTCCTTCTGAGGTCTGCCTGCATGAAGTGGGACCTCCTGACCTAGTGACAGCCAAGAAAGCAGCAAAAGAGAAAGGAGATGGATGTGACAGTGCCAAGTCACTGGACCACACGTGCTGACACAACTGGGAAAATCTAAAAGAAAATCATAACTATGAAGAAGAGACAAATACTGAAGAAAACACACCTCTTTGGAGTGGCAGATTCTCATCAGCAGAGTGGGCAAACACTGGTTTTAGAGGACAAGTCATGGCAATACAAGGTGTCACTTCAGGGTGTTCTCTGCTCCATTGTGGGGATAAGCAAACTACAGGATAGGATCAAAAACAAATGGGAAGAGGCAGAACAGGCAATACCATCATTTGATAAAAACGGACTGTTAATTCTATACGGGACTGTAATTAAAGACAGCAGAACCATCATACCTGAAGTGCTATGTAAAAATCACGTTGAAAGGAACCCAGGAAGCTCATTTGCCTAAGAAAAGGGACAGAGACATTTTATACTACTTCAAAGGAGAGGGACACTGAAGAAGATGTTAAACCTTTTCATGTATACTGAGAATACAGTCAATTCAAGTAAAACTATCCACATAAGCAGCCCAGAGAAAATTGTCCTTTGTCTCTACAGCAACAGATTTGTTTAAACTGCTAAGGAATCACATCCCCACACCTCTTCAATGAACTTTATATTTCTCATGACCTTTGACAAAGTTTGGTAGAAAAAGAAGATACACAGAACAAATATTTCAGTTGATATGGTAGCAATGTAGTGATGTATAGCAGTAAGCCACACTTCACAGGGCACGACTGGTATTTTTTTATTGGAATACACCCAAATTATCCTCTCTGTGGGAAACTGTCTGGCCAACAAAGTCATTACTGAAGTATGCAGCAGACACTGACCAATACAGCACTACTACTTTTTATACAGCACTGATCAGAGCATGGACATACACACCTATATTGGACTAGAAACTGGCAATATCTGTTTGATACAAAAAATCATTTTAGGTCAAACAAACAGGAATTTTTTTAGAATTTGCTATAAAAAAGCAAGAAAACATAAGACAAGAAAACTCAGTCTGAAACTTTTGTTTTGACATCTAATGAAACCCTTCATTTCAGAGTAATCCCTGAAAATGTTTGTGCTTCCTTTTGAAGTTCTTGAGTGAAAAAAAGTTTCTGATTAAAAGATAAACAAAGTTCTGTTTAAAACATCAAATCAAAAAGTTCTTCATCTTGTTTTCTCAAGGAAATCAGTATCAGAGAGAAAACTTTCTCCAAGAGCAAAAGTACTTTTTAATTAATTTACCTGATCTAAACTCATCAAACCATTCATCTTTCCAAGCCCCTTCTTTAGAACAAATGTCCTATATGTAAAGAAAAACCTCCACTCTAGTTAACCTGTTCTGTCATTTTGTCAGAACACTGACAAATAGGATTTGTTCCCTATAAAAAATCTCATATCAGAGAAGCTGTAGATACATATAAAGGAGGAGGTGAAACAACCAGCTTTTGAGAGGCCTTAGAGCGAACGGCATCTGTAGAAGCAGCAGCAGCCTGGGGGCCACCCAAGGTGTGAATCCCCCCATGCTGGGTGACCTGTAGACAAAACCTCTCTCTGGTGCCAGGGAGCAGATGCACATGGGCACAGCAACAGCAGTGCTGCCTGCAGAGGTACTGGAGGAGACAACTCAGCCAGGCTGGGGAAGCTGGTGTTCAGCTTTTGGCTTTTGAGATCTTCAAGAGCTCTGGCACTGCTGTGCAGGTCCCTGGGAAATGGCTGATTATAAGCAAGAAGTCTATGTTGGCTGTGGGTTTTTATTTTGGTTGTGTTCGACTGGAAGATATGGGGCAAACATCACTTCAGAGGGCTCTGGCTAAGCCAGGTTTTATCCAGTGACTGAGAGAAGCTGGTCTCTGGAGCTTAGTGAATTATTTTTGCTGTTTCCTCGTCTCCATGTGATGTATGGACCACTCACCACTGTTCTGAACTCCTCAGGTTCTCCTTAAAGGTAAACAGACGGCAGCGCAGCAGCTCCAGCACTAGTTCTGCAAGGCCAAGGGAAACGCTGGGATCCACAGGGACATGCAGGGTCCCGTCCTTCATCTGGGCTCAGGTGGATCTCTGCAGGCTCAAAACCTGGTGCTTCATATCACATATGGGTGCTATTTTCATCCTCCTCAGGAAGCCTTTATTCTCAGTGTGCTGGTTGCAGACTCATTCAGAGCAAGGCGTGCAAGCTGATCTCTGAGCTCTCTGTGCCGGCAATGCTTAATCACATCCCACTCTAAAAGAAACCATCTGATGTCAAGATTTGGATGATAAGAATATGGGACACATTAGTCATGGAGGAGCTGACATACACAGAGCAACAACAATGAGATTATCTTGATATGGCTGCCCTTCTCAGGATGTGGACATGGAGAACTCTTAATACCTAAAAAACAGAGACTTAGTTCCTTTTGTTTCTGCTAATAAATGTCCTGTCCTTTTCTACATGAGAACACCACCCTCTGCAACAAATGCATAACATTAAAGCATAAAAAATATAAGAAAGCTGCTGTAAAAGTCTGTATAGATCATTGCCTCAGCTCACAAAGTCCTGCCTTTCAAACCATTTTGGTTTCATTGTTAGAGATAACTGTATTCTTTGTTGTTTGCAAGCAAATATTGCAAAACCTGTACTCTATGCTCTTGGAACACACGTATGAAAAATGTGATAATTTTTAATTAAATCAGTTCTTAGACAAGCAGTAAAAGTCTTAATCTGGCAAAGTGCTCAACAGCATGCCCAGAGTGGAGTGTGTGGGTAGTTCCAGCAAAATGTGTGGACAGGATGAACTAGAACCAGGTTAATAAACCTGGCTCGTTAGGAACTGAGATAGGACCTGGAGCATGAGATAGGACTAAAGGATGCAACCAGTTTGAGAAAATCCCCTTAAACTGAAAGAATACATCTTCTCCCTCCTCCCACCCCACACCAAGAAAAAACCCCAAACGATCCAAAACCCTTATACAAGGCAACCAGAACATGTACCCTTTTGCCTTCTGTTAGGAGTGCCCTCCAAATATCAGCATGGCCTGGGAAAAGACAGGATTTCCTGAGAAATCTTAGGGGTATGAGATGATGTGCTCCCACCGTGGTAATGCCACTGGGGAGGACAGAGTTTTTCTCTTTCAAAGAAACTTTATCAGCTTGGAACAAGCACTTTCATTTTCATTTTTTCTAAAGAATCCAGTGCATATCGCCCTTCCTTTTTTCCTGGGTGATGGAAAAGGGACATTTCCCCAGACTTATGCATCAGTGCTGATAACACCACTTTGAAATTCACCAACAAGCCATTAGGGCCATAAAATTTGCTCTTCTACATTCTGAGAATATTTTGAGATGCAAATACTCCAGATAGCTAAAGGTGTCAGGATCCAGGAACCAGCAGGAGCTCTGTAAAATTCAACATGTCCTGCATTTGTAAAAGTGACCTTAAAACCACAAGGGAAACTGATCCCATAAGAGACTTTGATGCAGGTATTCTTTGTACAAGGATCTCAGAACAGACTGATTATGTCCTACTTGTCAGGTACCTGTACTGTGGACTCTAGCATATGAACAGAATCTTGAATTAAATACTGACATTTAGAGTGCTTTAATTAATTTTCATAGGAACTGATTTTGAAAATCTGATCAATAACAATGTGAGGACTTTTCCCCCTTGCCTCCTTTTCACAGTGCTCAGTATCCAGCAAAAAATTAACCTAATACCATACAGAGCAACCCTGAATTAGGCATTAGATTCTTGAAGATCTCAGCAGCTTTTAGCTAGCACTGCATTTTTCACTATTTAATGGGGTTTTTTTGTAAATACCCAGATCCTAAATTCATGTAATTAATTGAGAATATTTGTTTTCTCCATCTCTTGAGGTTATCATGAGCTGGAAAACTTGCAGTAGAAACAGTATGAAAGCAGACGGCAAAAGCAAACAATATGAAAGTTAGCAATCTTAACAATTTCATGAGTTTTTGGTACACTTCCCAATTTCTGAATGCTTGTTTGGGAATGCCTTCCCTGCTTCTTGACAGGAGTTGCTAGGCCAGGGAAATCCAGTTATACTCTGCTAGCCAATATAAAATTCTTTTCTCCCAGAGTGTGGATATGTTTTAGTTTCATCTCCAGAAGGAAGATGTGTGAAAGCTGGTTTTGCTTGGGCTCTGCAAGGCACAGGGTGATGATGAGTGATGACTGCACACCAGGACTCTGCTCCAGCTCAAAAGCAAGCTGATGCACAAGCTTTTACCTTTCCACATCATTCCTCCTGCAACTAAACATTTAGAAAGCATAAAATGGGTATTTTTTTGTCTTCTGAACTACCCCAGAACATCAGGTTATGGACCTATTCTGGTCATGAGTGTGTTTCTTATGTTTTACTACACACGCACACAGAACACAGATGCCTAAATAGCCTCATTCATTAAAAAGGCATCACATTTCAAAGCAAGTGAGGCCCAGATGATTTTTTTAAATTCAATTCTCCTTTATGCATCTTTCTCGTGTGCTTAAATGAATTAAGCTCCTAATCTTCTGAGCTTTGCCCACCGTATGTTATTAGAGCAATTGGCTTTGCAGTGATGTCTTTGATTTCATTACAAAATACTGTGGTTAGAACTGTTCTTTTAGGACTCTAAGTGACTGTGGTGGGCTGTTCCTTCATTGTTACCTCCTTAACACAAATCCTTCAAAACCTGCGGGTAGGAGAGACGGTCCATTCTCCAGCAAACTCCTTTCTCCAAAGCCATTTGGCAATTTGGGGAAGAAGAGCAAGTCATTCATGCTACGGAAATGAAATGAAAAATGAGATGAAGAAGCAGAATAAGATGCTGCTCAGGGAGATCCCACACCAGCAGAGCCACTGACCACTCCAGGATCTGCCCTTGCCACCTCCCCTGCCACCCCTCACTCGTGCCTGTGCAGGGCAGTGGCACACCAGGAGTGTGGCCAGACCCACGCTGGGAGCAGGCTCCTGCCCTGGGCTGGGGACAGGCACCTTTGCTCACAAACAGCCTTGCATGACCAGAACTAACAAGGTTTCAGTGAACAAAGTTTTGGAGAAACTGCGATGCTGCACTTTGTTCCACAAAGTTTATAGTTCCTCACCTCTGGCCCCTTTTAATGCTATAATTGCTCTCTTAAATTTCTCTTTATTTAACGTCACCCAGTCTGTCTTCTTTTGTTACCATTTATTTAACTAAAACAGGCAGAGGCTGATATTGAAGGCAGGAATGGAGCCAACATGTTAAAACCTGCTTTTAATTTAAGGTTCTGGGGCTAGTTTCCTAGCCATTACCACATTTCATAGAAAATGAATTTTCTTTCTCTCTGTCAAACGACGGCTGATCTAGATCTAATTAGGGTCAGTTTCACCTAAAGATGAGTCATTTACATTCTGAATATATGGCTTCCAAATTATCGTTTTGGTTTAACATCAGACATGAATAAACCCATGCATATCTTTTTTAGATGGCACTGAAGATAAAAATCAATGGCTTTTCTTCCACAAATACCTTTCCCAGCAAAAAGATGGCAGCTGGATGAAGGAAAAAAGATACAGTTCAGGATAAGGACAAATAAGATTAAGGGTAATTGCAGAATATAGTTTTCTGAACTGCAGAAAAAGTGGCGCATTTAAGACTTACTGAAAAAAAAAGCTCTGAATGTTTGAACACTGAAAGGTAAATTTTTGGACAAAAAACCCTAGCTATGCAGGGCCGTACTACTTTTTTTTAAGCACAATGTGAAACAAAACAGTTTGCAATGGAAGCAACTGGATAAAAGAAATCATACAACACTGCATTTCTGTAGCAGTAGTGGCAAATATTAAACACCATGAAGAGGAAAACTCTTCTTTTTAAACAAGTCAAAATCCCATCCCTTTTTCAGCTGGGAGCCATTTGTGTAATCAGTATGTCTTGCAGAAAAATTAAAAGAATAAAACTCTGTAATGTGGCATCTTGTGGCCTTATTTTGCCAGGAAAACCTTGGAAACATGAATTTCTGTTATCACTCTCATTTATACCCTGCACCTCTCTTTGGCATTCATTACCTGCTGCTTCCACTATTCTATTTTTTCATTGGAGACCCAAGAATTAGCACTGGAGGCACAGGTCTGTGTCCTCTGCTCTGAGAGCTGACCCATTACCAGGATAACACCAAGGCATTCAGCTGCACTAATGGAGATGGCTGGGACGTAAGCTCTTCAGTGCTGGGAAATAACAAGATCACTGAAATACACCGTGGAAATTAAATCTCATGCTGCTTCTTATAAGATCCAATAATAAGTAACATAACCTTGTTATTTTGTGTTTTAAATAACTTGGGTCAGCAAAGGAGCTATTATTTTGTCTGAGTGTTCTTCCTCAGAGGAGGTGTTATCAGTAAGTTCACAAGTAAACGCTCATCAGAAGTGCAGATGACATCGACCCTCTGCTGTTCAGTGGGATTAAGCAAAGCAGACTTCTGCTATCAGCAAGGGGAAGCTGAGTTATTTAGGGCAGCCTATAAATCAGTCAAACACCAGGATTATCTGGCATCACTGGAATCCTGAAGACTTTGCAGATCCTTTTCCCACTGTGTTCCTACTGCAGAATAGCAGCACTGGTGTCTTTTCACAAGCCTGCCAGGTTAAGAGCATCTCTCATACATGAGCTCTTAGGACTGAGACGGATTTTTCTTTTCACCTTAAAAAAAAAAAAAAAAAGACATAATCATTGCCACCTGTTTTGGTGGAGATTTAAAGGAGCAGAATGAATCACAAAACTCAGAGATGTGATGGTATTGTTTGTTGCTTTACAAAGAAATAGGGATAGTCCAGGGTTATATTTCTTATACAATTTTGAATCATTATACTTTCCCCAGGGTCTGAAGCTTTTTGTTCATTTAAGAACCCAGCAATATCAGTACTTTGTATTTGGATTATTTCTGTTATTTCATAAAGCCCTGAGTTCCATCACTCACCACACAGTCCCTGCCCAGCAAAGCACGAGCAATGCATAGAACTTGTGCTGAAGACACAGCAGTGAAACTGTGGGGTGTGCCTACATGCAGCTCAGGACCAGGGTCCTGCAGCAGGAAACCCAACGGGCCAGAATTGTTTATCACAAGAAGAGTTTCCAGCTCCTCTGTTTGAACCTTTATCAAACTGTAGTAGCAAACCAGGGGAAACATCTATGTTGATCAAAATTGAAAATATTCATCCCCTCATCTGAAAGTTGAAGATGTGTGTTTCCACCTTCTAGAGACACATGGCAGTGGGAGGTGAGAGCCTATGTAAGTGTCAAGGTGGCTCAGAGAGCAGCAGCAGTGTGGTTTCCAGTGCAGAGGAAGGCATGCACAGTAGTCTAATTGAAGCCTTCTGAGAGTGGAAATTCAGTTACAGTTTTCAGCAGGATGGTTATCTTACTTTAATCAACTGGAAGCAATCACTGTCTAAACTAGTCTCTGTTAACTTTGCGTGCAGTTTCCGTTCACAACAACCAAACTCCTGCTTGGAGTCTCAGCAATTTGAGTCAGCCATACTTCAGTAACAAAAATTTCAACATTATGCCACAACTTACCCAAGAACAAAAAATTCATCCCGTGCCAAGCTTGTCCTTGGTTCACCACTAAACTCTGTGAAGTTATTCCGGCCATGGTCTTGACATAGAAGTGGTGTAAGTTTCCAGGCTGGTTGAATTTACTGCTATGTCTGATATTCTGTTTCACATATATTGAGTACTTGTCTCTTTGATCTTGTGAGCTGTTTATTTTATATCTGCCTCATTATTGTGGTCCTTATTTACAAGCTGCAGCCTGGCGTTGCACGCACACACGCCCAGGCATACACAGATGCACAGACCAGATCATTGCTGGACTTGATCAACTTTTACTTCTAAGAACTTTTCCATCTTCTTTTACAAGTGTTGTCTACTTCAAACAAGCACTGCAGTTTACAGAAACATTGTTAAGAAACCAAAGATTAGGCTCAAATACTGCATTTTCTATGGCATACCTGGAAATACAGTCAGCTTTCAGGCAGCATTTTCAGTGCGGGTGTGCAAACATCTTGTCTACACCACCTATATGGCATGTAGAGAAACTTTGTGAAACAGAAAAGGCAAAAACCTCTTTTAGAGAAAAGAACAAAAATAAAACAAAATTAAAAAAAAACACCAAAAGCCTGAGAATAAAACATTAGCAAGATGCAAGAACTCAAACCACTAAAAAAATCTTATAAACACATTAAAAAGAAAGAAAATTTCTAGGGGCAACAGCCCTTTAAGTGGTGGCTTCATAATAACAAACAATGACAAAAGTTTGTAATTAGATGGTGCTTTTCATCTGAGAGATTCATCAGCTCTTAGCCATTACTGACTATTAATTTGACACCACTTCTTCTCACAAGTGCACAGCTGCTGTGTTTGAAGGAGAGGAGTTAGGGAAGTGTTCGCCTAGGAGTAGCAGGTCTGAACTGCAGTTGTTCAGACTTTTAAGGAAAGCTTATCTAAGTGTCTGCCCCTAAGCTGAACTAAAACATCTGCAATCCAAAACCATTCCTGCTTACTCATTCATGTTGTTAAAAATGCCCATACTTTCAGGCACCTTCTAACTCCCACTCACTTGCCTCAAACCAGAGTGATAACACAGGCGTGGAAAGGGCTGTTACGGCTGTGAGTTTAATTGTAATTCAAATACACCTGAATATCAGAACAGCTTTTGATCTAGAGGTAAATACAAGCAAATTGCTTTACCTGACTTAAGTGCATTTCAGACACGTAGCTGCAGAAATGGATAGGAAAACGCCTTCTCCTGAAAAGATATTAGTGGCATAATGTGCATGACAAGATCGCAGCAAGCTTCACGTGCAGAGGTACGGCCAGTTAAGCCATCACTCAGGCATTTCCTGCATGCCCCGTCTTTAGGAGACTCTTCAAAGATTCCTTGCAGGCATCTCTCTCACACTCACTCAGAGCTTTTGGTAATGCTCTCTGGGCACGGAAGCCATTAGCATGAGAGGCAGTGAAGTCTTGTGAATTATTTTGGGGAGCCAGAGCCTCTCAGTGCACATCCTTGGGCTGCCACTGATTCACCCGATGTTAAGCAAATGCCTTTGCCTCTCCTTTTGGGATAATGAATACCTTTGTCAGATAGCTGTCAGCCAAGTTAACTCAGGGCTTTAAAGACAAATGATGCTAAATAGGCATTGATTTATAGACAACTCCTCATCAGCTGGGGAAATAAAGGGCTGGGATTCCCAGTACTGTAAAACTCCTGAAGCATGATGCACCTGAGCAACTTGACAAAGACGCAGCTTTGGTCCAGGCTGGCTCCTGCAGAAACCCTTCGTTCCTGTGCACCTGGTTGTTGCAGGGTAAATTCACTGGGAGCTAAGCCCAGGCTGCCTCCGCAGGCAGGCACTGTTCCGTGCCAGAACAGTCGGATTTCCGGCACCCCGGAGCGTGAAGCATTCAGCATGATGGTTCCAGGTTCTGCCTCCACCTCTCTCCCACCCCCCAGGGCTGATGCCAGCAGCTCTGGCTTGATTGACTTGAGTTGATTTTGCATTCAGGTATCTTTGCATCATCATCTCCAGAACCTGCAAAATGCCAGCAGTGATACCAAACTGGTCAGGCAGGTAACCATCTCCCATCCACCAGCTTTTACTAGTGCTACTCCAGGCCACATTGAAGTGATGTAGCTTTCAGACTGTAAGTGTGGAGTCTGAGAGATGCTTACTTTTCTTTTGTTTTATACTTTACCTATTGGCTGGACTGTGAATGAGAAATAGTGCTGTGCATGGAGCACTAAGATGGAGAGTCAAGGGAAGAATGGAGGAGCCAAACCAAACACACACCATCTATCCCTTTTTGACACATATATCAAATGCAGGGGCACAGAAGCTTGTCAGAATATGTGTGGCTGCTCTAACAGTGTCCAGACCAAGCAAACATGCCTTGCTGAGGTGCTAAATGAGACAATGAGGGTATGCACATGCATCACTTTGCAGTACCAAGGAGATAAGTGAATGCCTCTAGCCTGTGACTGCCTTCAAACCTTTCCTTTTGCTGCTGTGTGTCTGTCCACCCTCAAATAACCACTCGACAGTGTCTTGTGCCTGAGGAGCTTGGGGCAATTTGCTAATGTAAGACATAATACACGGAATTGCCTTGCTGCTCACTTATATGAGACAAGAATTATTTTTCTCCAAGCTGATGCTCAGGCTGACCTATTTAAGTGAATGTGTTCCCACAGCTCAGTCTCATGTCAGAAACAGGGATTAGTCTTATAATGTTAAAGTGGATAGTCAACATCACAGGCCAGACTCAACCCTCAGTGTATGGCCTTCATTGGTCTGTTGAAGAGCTGTGGGGAAGGAGTCACAGCTATTGTTAGACCCAGGGTCTTAAAGCCCCAAGCTTGACAGGCCGTGTATGTGTGTGCACGTCTGACTTTGTATAGGCTCTGTGCTGAAAGAACTAAGAAACCTCAATTTGCTGTTACAGCCATCAGAAGCTACGATGACCTAATACATTGTGTGCTTTGTAGCCCTGTGTGCCCCTAATTTAGAATTTGTGCCATCAAAAAAAAAACCAAAAAACAAACAAACAAACAAAAAACAAAACCCCGCCTAATCCCAGTTCAGGGAAACAGAGACAGGCACTGTTAGCAAAGGCTGCCAAAAATAGAGAATCCACTGATGCCATGTGATGACAGGTGTCTGCAAACTCACCGTATACTATTGTGGATCTGTGCTCAGTAAAGTCAAAGGCAAGATGCTGAACAGTATTTGCCAGCCTATAGAAAAACCTTGGTGCCTTTTCAGATTAATTCACAAAAATTCACTAGGAAGTTTGATAAGTCATAAATATGCTGAACAAATGGATGCAATAAATTCTGATTTCTCTGTAGGAATCGAGTGCTTGTCTCAGGGCTGCATGGGAAGAACTATAGTTGGTGTAGTAAGGTCCCTCACATGCTGTAGTGGAAGGAATTCTTATCTCTCCCAAGAAAATCCTAATGATCATGCTGCAGAGCAACTGGTCGAAGGGTTCTTTCATCCTACTCTTGAAGGTGGACACAACGCAGCCAAGGACAGAGGAATCTGTGGACCAAAGAGGACAAGCAAGAAGCCTGGTTCTGTCAGAGCAATGAGATGCCTGGGCTCTTGCTTCCCTTGTCCTGATACTGCTTGTGTGATGAGATGAAAAGCCAAGAGATCTGGAGATAAAGTTCAGCAGTCCAGTGAGTTCAGCCACCTGAATTCTGCTTGCTTCTTGCTTCAGGCACCTCATCACCATCGCTGAGGATCTCTCATTGCATTCCTTGCCAGTTGTGGCTTCTTACTGACTTTCCATTTAATCAGTTCAGTGTGTTTTCATACACTCTTGCCCCAAGATGCCAGTGGTCTTGCCCATGCATTTACTCATCTCAGGGTCTGAAATGAAGTAGTAAAAATACTCAAGTCAGTTTAGGACTGTGGGATCTTAACTTCCCAAGGAGTTTGCCTGCTGCTACCTGAGCCCCCAACTTCATTAGTAAGGTATGATGATGATTCAGGTAAACCCCAGTGTTCTGCTGACTTGTTATACCAGCTCATGTTTGTACACTGTGCCTTTCCAAGTTGCCTGACTGGACAGGTACCAGTTCACACCACCTTCCTTTGAAGCTTTAATTTGCAGCCTGGATTCACAACTACACCCAGGACCACAACTGGATTTACAAGGCCTGGGAAAAGACTGGAGAAATGGATGTACTTTGGTCTCCTCCCACACTACCCTGCAGAGCTCAGGGCTACAGTTAAGCACTGGCAAGTGTGAATTTGGTCCGTCTGAATAGCCTGAGTGATGAAAGCCCTGGGTGGGAATCTGCATGTCCAGTTGGGTTGGAGCATGCTAAGAGCAAGAAGAGGGATATTAAATGCTGCTTTTATCAAGAGGCATATGCATTCAGATCTCTAATCCTTTTTTTCCAGCCTCTCTTGCCAACCATAGGAAACTTTTACCTTAGACCCACTGGCTTGCTATCCCTCCACAGGTTGTATTCACCAAGAGAAGGGAGGAAGAAACATGAAACAAAGTCTGCATGTGTTTATGGCCAGCTGCAGCCAGAACAAGATGTCTTCATTCTGACGTCTCTGCTGCTCAGATGTGCTGCTGGATGTCTCTGGTACCTGACTGGCAAACAGGCACTTTTCCCATGACAAACTGTGCTTTCCTGTAGCATGGCCACATCTCTGCTGTACAAATCTGCTTAGGATTTTACAGACTTTTTACAGGCTGATGAGTCTCATGTGACCTGAAGATGGGCATGGGACAATGCTTTAATGCTTTTTCACTAAGTTTCTATTGAAAAAATCCAGTATCATTTCAATGAATCTAATGCAACATTCAGGACATTTTGAGTCTGTCTCTAATATCTTCAGTATTTTTGCTGTTAACTGTGGTGATGTTTTTGCTGCTAATCTGTGGTGATGCTTTCCAATGATGCCATAATGAGGGGACAAACTGTAACTCTTATAAACCCCACTGCTGCATCTTTCTTCTTCTCTGGTGTGGAGTAGCATTACTGAAACTCAACTAAATGGTCACATACAGCTCATGTTCCCATAAAGAAATTTGCCTAAACTAAAATCAAGGGTATATGGAGGACAGTCTTGCACTCCTTGTCAGAAGCTGATTTGGATGAAATGTTGAAAGCCAATATCTAGAAACCCAAAAAATCTACTCCAAAATCCAATTGGCTCAGATAAATGAATTTGTGATTAAAGATCTGTTTCAGTCATCTGACAGCAACCTTTCCATTGACTCCAGTAAGGTTTGCACCAGACCCCTTTCTTACCTTGTTTTTGTATCTCAACATGCAATATGTGAAGGCCTCCAGAGTCTGAACATGGTCTTGTATCTGGATGCAATAAAAGCTGCAATAAGAGCCTTGTGGTGTCTCTTGTGTAATACTCAGCTTTAAACAATACATTGTGGGGGAAGAATCTTTATCTCCATTCTGTAGGAAGCAAGGATTAAACTGGGCTGCAAGACTTCTCATAAACAAAGAGCTTGAGGGGGTGGGAATAATAAAGTTGAGTATGATAAGTGTGGGTCCATGACTAAAGAGAAATCTACATTTCAGGTATAGTATGTAGATAAGGCACCTTGGCAGGGTTGCAAGATAGTGCTTTGCTTCTTCTGGAAATCAAATGTATCATTAACAACAGTTCAAAAAGAGGAGGAGGAGGAGGAGGAGAAGGTGGAGGAGGAGAGAAGAACCACCAAAGAGCAACAGTTTTTAGCCAGATGATGCATTTCCCATGTAGTACAGGAGCTGTTACATTCTGGCACCCTCTCCTAGTATTGGCCAGGAGTGCTTTGGTAAAGCTGGGAAGGAAGATTTCCACATCTCATTGCAAGTGACATGAAACAGCTCCCCCAGGCAGATTTCCACTGGCAAACAAGCAGGATGCAGCACAGAAATAAATAAATAAATCACTATTAAATCATGCTGGGAATAATATCACAGCGTGGCATGCAGACATCCCTATCTGGAGGAGCCAATGCTTGTCAAGTGAAAACACAGGAAATATCCTACCTAACCTGCTTTCAGGAGTTGGTTATTACAGTATCAAAGTCCAACAAGAACAAAACAAACTAAGTAACATTTCTAAAAGATTGAACAAACCATCTTACCCCATTGAAGAGCATTGCACCTGGGCCCCAGTTCCAGAAAAACCTTCAGTGTTTTGGATCTGTCAACAGCAGACTTCAGGAGCCAAGATCCAGGCTTGAAATCTCTTCCTCTAAGTTGGGAATAGTTTGATCCAGTTTCTGGGGTTGGCTGTCTTTACCTAAAACAAAGAAACACCTGCTGTGTGCTGAGATGTGCACCCTGCTGTGATCTCAGCCCTGTGCTTAGGCACATAACACAGAATGCTTCTTCCAGTGAGATGATCTCTGAGTAGCACCCCGCTTACTTGCGTAGGATGATAGAGCTGGGAACACTCCATGGTGATAATCCTGCAAAATCCTTTTTAAAAGACAGTTTTTGTGTTTATAAACAACGTAATAAATTTGACTTTTCAGAGCTGTTGTGATTCCTATGCAGACTCCTTACTGGGCTTGTTAAATTTTGGTGCTGTTTCATAAGAAAGAAAAAAAATATCAAAGAGGTGGCAGCAATAGCTTGGGGAGATTTTAGTCATGTGTGTAAATACTTGATTGGGTTAGTAAAGACGTTTGAGACAGACTTTTCTCAGCAGTGCCCAGTGACAGGACAAGAGGCTATGGGCACAAATTAAAATACAAGTAATTCCACTTAAACAAAAGAGAAAACTTTTTTTACTCTGGAAGTGGTCAAACACTGGAGCAGGTTGTCCAGGGAAGTTGCAGAGTCTCCATCCTTGGAGATGTGCAAACCCCAGCCGTCCCAGACAACATGCTCTAGTTGACCATGGCATGAGCAGGTGGTTGGATTGGATGATCTGCAGAGGTGCCTTTCAACCCCAGCTGTTCTGTGATTCCAGAATTTTCTGGTGTGCGAGATGCTGACCCCTCCAGACCCTCTGGGATGTTGTATTTACTGTGCAGCCCAGTGCCTTCTCATGTAAAGTCTGTCTGACCCAGTGAGGCTGCTGTGAGAAGCCAGGAATGGCTTCCAAAGAGGCCAAGCCCTGGCTCTTTTTCCTTGGCAGAGGAGCACAAGCCCCCAGAAAACTGGTCCGCTGTGTCAGGTGCTGGCAACGATTCCAAGCCTTGACCCGAGGCAGTTTGAGCACAGTTTTTAAGATGAAAGGCGCAGGGCAGAGCTCACCCCGCCTGCCCAGGCACAGCCGTGCCTTGCCCCGCAGCGCTCTCCTCAGGAGGGCAGCTGGGATGGGGCAGCCGAGGCAGCTGGAGGTAAATGCTGCCCGGGATCCATCCAGCAGAAACACCATCCAGGAGTGCCATCTGCTGGGACCTGGGTACGCAGCCATGGCAGCTCCTGGAGCTGCCCTCGCACAGGTGGTGGGAGGCAATGGAAAGCTTCAGCTCCCAGCAGCCGTTCTCCTCTCTTCCCCTGCTGGCTGGGCATGCCCTCTGCCATGAAGGAGCCTGTGCCAAAGAAGAGCTGGCTGGTTTTATACAGCCCGATAGCCACTGAAATGAGAAATAACAAGAGAGTTAGTCCAAGGAAAGAATGCTTTTTAAATCATTAGTCCATCATGCTATTCCATGGGACTCAGAAAACCGCCCCAGGGGCTTTCAGCTCCTCCCAGGTGAGTAGTTAGGATGATAGAGTGGGAGCACTCTGCAGTGTTGATCCTGTGAAATCCAGTTTTTAGGTTTATAAACAATTAAAATACCTGTAGCATTTTCAGAGCTGGTGTATTTCTACAGCAAGATCCATACTAGGCCCAGTAATAGGGTTCCTTCTGATGTGACACCCTAGGGAGTATCAGATTCCCCATCTCTCCTTCCAATAAATGCACCCCAGGCCAGGCATCGTCAGTGGTGGATCTTGGTGAGGGAAGAGTGGATCACGAGTGCCACAGCGTGGGGAAGAAATCCTGCATGGTTGCTGCCCAGAGGCAGGGAAAGCTCACAAGTGAAATCTCTGGCAATTATCAGTGATCTGCATTTTTTACCAACTTGTGCACCATCTAGACTGGTGATTCATACCCTTCTGATTTTAAAATCACAATATCTAAGGAGCAAGTTGGAATCCAGGGGTGGTATTCAGAACAAGTCTCTGATCTGCAGTACTTGGTTTGTCAGCACTACCTTAGCCATGTGGTTTAACAGCTAAGAGAAAGCCTTTCACTGAGAAACATGGCCATGCTGGTCCATTTGGTCCCAAATTCTGCAGCTCACTCCACAGACAGGCTGTGACTTTATTGCCTGCAGTTCTTTGACAGCAAGTCCAGGTCTCAGACTGCCATCTTGGAGATATTTTCTTGGGGGAAAAAAAAGAATAAATAAAAAAAGCATTTGCGCTGACAAAGAGGGAATAGTCACAGGAAGAGTTATCACAGAATCATAGAACGGTTTGTGTTAGGAGGGACCTTCAAAGATCATCTAGTCTGACACCCAAATAAATTGCTGCTGGAGATAAGGTATGAATCTTCCCACTGATGAGCCTGCAGTCAGCTGTTGGTAGCCAAGCGTAGAGATCTGACCAAAGCTCTGCAGCCTGCTGCCAGCCCTTTGCTATCACCACTGTCACATCCCCAGCAAAGGGGATGAGGAACCCCCTTTTACCAGCTCAGCCTTGTGGGGCGCTACTCTCAGCCTGTCCCAAGGGCTCGGGACAATATGAGCTGTGGAAAGGAACTGCTAAACCTTTCTGAGGGCAAGAAACAAGAGTTTTGTGGTCTGCTGGAGAAGGAGTACATAAGATATGCTGTGCTGGTCTACATATGATTGCCCCCATCCCTGAGAGAGTGGTGGTCACACAGAAAAAACCCTGACTGTGTGTAAAGAAGAATATTTCCAAAGCAATGAATGATAGAACCGTTTGGAAATTATACTTAATTAAAACATTTCAACAAGGTGCTAAAGCAATGCGGCTTTGGGCAAATGAGCATCAGCAGCAAATATGAGGTATTTGGAGTAATGGCAAAAGTACAGGGAATATTTTTCCACACCATACTGAAATATGTCTATTTAGTGAATGTTTCAAGTACTAAACTACTGTGCACACTTTATCACTTGTGCCACCAAAACTTTTATTCCATTTATACATCTCGTTTTGAACAAAAAAAGTCCAGTCTTGACTCACTGCTTTTATTATTTTACAGGAATTAGAGCTGTGAAATTGCAGTTCCAGTTTTTAAAGAAATTAAATATTCTGTTCTCAAATGAATAGTTTGAACTGGTTTATGCTGATGTAATCTAGACTGACTCCTGTGTTTATAGAAGCTCAGTGTAGGCTTGTATCGGACGTTGAAATGGGATCTTTCTCCAGTTCTTGGTTTCAGTATCCTGCCTTCAAGTCAATTAGTGGTGGGTGGGCACTGGACTGAAATATACACCAAAAAGACCTTGATATAGCAAAGCTTCAGGATCTAGTCAAGCTTATGCCTACTTCTTTGAGTGCAGAAAATGTGTAGCAAAGTGTTTCACCAAACTGAACCCCAAATAAACTCTTCTAGCGATAAGGTAAAGCACAGACAAATGAGGATGGGTGAGAGGGAATTCTACCCTTCTTTTCTGTAGGGTTTATGGGGGCAGAGATTGCATATGATCCTCAGAGTTCCCCAGGTGGGGGAAAGGTGATCAGAGCTGGCACAGAGGGCTGGTGTCACCAGCCCTGGGCTGAGCTGCATGAGGACAAAGCTTGGCTCTCACCCACTGTTGGAGCCCAGGCTCTGCAGAAACTGAGGCTCTGCACAAACTGAGGCTCTGCACAAACTGGGATGCAGGGCAGTGAAAACGAGGGGCTGCCTGGCACCTCAGACTCATGACCAGTCAGTCTCCTTGTGCCGTGGGAGTCAGCAGCTCTCCTTCTGAACCTGCTGGAGAGCTCTCGTGAGAGGAGCATTGGGCACTGTGTGGAGTCAGGGGTTCTGCTCTGAGCCAAGGGGCTGGCAGTGCAAGCTGGTGCTGAGCACAGTCAAACATTTTCACTTCTTGTATGTTCTCATTTGAAAGTCTAGTTTTTACAAGGGTTATTTTCCCTTCCCAGAAAGTACCCTAATTGAAGGGCTTTCCTCCCCCTCCCCGCCCCCCCCAAGGTAAAAAAACCCTGCATGACCCACAGAATAAAACTCTTGACCTTGAACAAATGTTTTCTTTGCTGAATAAAGTGTTGATGAATTTTGGTTTCCATTTTCCATCCTGCTCTGAATAAAGCCCATGTTTCTGGCATTGCCAGACATTTTTCCCACCTGTCCTCTTTGAGGGCAGAAAGAGACTGAGGGCAGGAAATCTCTGGAGCCAGAGTTTTGAGGGGAGCACAAATATTACGGGAAGACACAGCAGGCTTGTTTAAAAGTGTTTCAGCTTAATATCCCTGGACTTTTCCACTGTATCACAGAACACCAGCTGATTAGCAGAGCTTCCACATGATACAGAAATAACTTCTGAACTCCTGGACCTGGCTGCCATTTCTGGCCATGGTACAGTGGAAAGAATGTTAATGACAAAATGGGAACATATAAGCATGAAAATATTACAGCCATTTTCTACAATGTGCCCTAAAGAAATACTCCTTGCTTAAAAATGTTTTCAAAAGGTAAAAATTGATTTGAAGCTGGGTTGACATCCCCAACAGAACAGTAAAATGTGCTGTCAGAATTACAAATAAAAAGTGCTACTTTATAGAGTAGTGGATTTGTTTGCTAGCTTTGCATACTCTGCTTAACACAGTCCCTATAGTGTTTCCTGATAGTCATGCAACTTCCTGGCGACATTTTTTGTTGTTGTTTTTCTTCTTTTAAATAAATCAACAGTCAGGCTACTGTCCCTGTCCTGTGGAACAAAGCTGAATGCTCTGCGTTTGTCTCTGGGCTGTTTACACGAATGACTTCAGAGGAAATGTTGTCACATTGGCATTGATGGAACCACAAAGGTTCATTGAAATCAGTCTGAAAAGTAGACACTGTGAAGCCTCCTCCAGCTGTCCCGCTGGCACCATTAGGAAGAGTCCTTCCGAACTGCCGGGGAAGTTCTAGGAGATGGAGTCAAAGGAAGTCTGAATATACCTGATCTGGCTCCATATGCTTTGTTAATACAGTTCCTTAAAAGTCCCCCTGAGAAGGTTGAACAACTGAAATCTCTAAACCAGGCTGCCCACCGCAGATGATATGTGTGCACTTTGGCTGCATTAAGCCTGCCACCCAATGAAGGGGACTGGGAAGGAGTGGGAGGGTTGCTGGAACAGGCTGAAGCACAGACTACACACAGACTTCAAACACAAAGCAGGGCAAGCATTGGGCTCAGCACAAAGTGTTTCCAAGTTGCTCTGACTTTACCTTGTATGTAATGAAGCTCTTGTTGCTACACATATCCAGATGCTTAACTTTATTCTGCAGGTTGGCTCTTTGGAAAAGCTAATCCCTGTTGAGTTATATGCAGTATGCAATGTGCAGAGGTGCACAAGGTATAAATCAGGGATGAATTCACCACTTTCTTCCTTTCCTTATTAAAATACTGAGTCCAACCCTCTTTTCCTCGTTCAGACTTTATTCAAATGAAAAACAACTATGACTGGAAATGAGAGTGCTGCAGGTGACAACAATACCTGAGCTACATCAGCATTGTAGTTGAGGAAGCAGCAGCATTTACTTTGTGGCTCTGAGGGCAGTCCTGCTGTTCCCACACCATCAGAACTTTGCACCTCCTGGATCATCACTTGGGTTCAGCTAGCTCTCCTGAGGCCATGGAGATATCCTCACCTTTGAAGATTATTTATGTCTTCTGTGCAGCAGTGTAGTGGTTAATAGAAGATGGTGTGTGCACCGGGAAGACGGAAGATGCCAAGGCAGCTGACGTAGGCACAGGGACTGTGGTAACTTGCATCTTTTTTGCCTTTCTGTTTGATGTTTTTGTGACAGTGCTGTTCTGGTTCTCCAAGTGCTTGGAGTGTTTGACACAGCTCCAGGGGAGAGAAACGAGGCCTCTGAAATCAGATTCTGCAAAAATTGTGTGCATGCAGGGCAACCAGCAAGCCAGTGCCACCAAGGCCCTTGGAGCATCTCTTGCAGAGAAGGATCAGCTGCAGGTGTGTGGCTATGGCAGAAGAAAAAGCCTTGCCCCTGAGCCCAGAGGTCCCTAATCCTCGAGTGCTGCTGTGTCTCAATGTATGTAGAAATACTTCTGTCACTATTTTAACTTTTCAAAGCCCATCACAGTGCCAGAATCTGGAAGGAGGTTAACATCATGTCCCTTGCTTGCCTCTGGGATTCGTGAGGAACCCCCAGAAACTGGCCCAATGCATGTGTTTTGAGAGTGTACAGACTTGAGGTTCAAAGGTTTCCTTTGAACTGCCAGCCATTACATTAAAGGACGACAGGATAAAACAAGCACACAGCCAGAGACAGGGATTTTCATTCAGTCTCAGATACTGTGGCACAGCACACCAAGGTGAGCTCACCAGACATACTCATCTTGGCAAAATACAGTTTCCTAGTAAAGCAGATATTTTTCTTGAAGTACATGACCTACTCAGATTTTCCTTTGAAGAAGGACATTTGGGAACTCGGAGTTGGGCTGGCCCAGTGCCTGCACAAATGGCACGGCTCCTGCCATACTCTGCAGGTGACTCTGGGCTAATGGAGGTTTTGCAAAGCCAAGTCTCTCCTCAGCTTACATTAAGCCTCCCACAGTATGTCCGTACACTGCAGCTGAAAATCCTATTCTTGAGAAGAACTTATTGATTTGGCAGAGGATTAGAAGATGAGGCAGCATACCTATGTCCTGACTCACCCACACAGCAGAAATCTTGCATTTCCTGTGAGACTTGCTATCACAGTCAATGCAGTTCACATTTTAGTGGCTGAAGACTCCTCGAGAGCTTTCAATGTCTTTTTGACACTCTGATGTAATACTGCCCTTCAAATAAGCACAATTTGCAGCATCTACAGCTCATAAATCACTGGTGTGAGAATTATTGGTTAGGAGATCTTCTAGAGAACCAAATGTCCAGGAAGATGCCTGCTGCATTTTCATTTCCATGCAACCATGAGCAATTTTATCTTCTACATAACTGAAATACCCCAAATGTTTCACACTGGCAGCAGGGCACATATGGCAGAGACATTTAATGTCAATACGGATTTAATGCTATGATCAGATTCCAGATTTGAACTTCTGCTGCCTTATATTTCAGTGATATTTTCTCTCAGGCAAACTAGAGGCCATGTCTACCATCTGGAAAACCCTAAGTGTCTGCCAAGTGTAACATGGATGAGAAAATAATTGGTTGCCAAGAGAAATTGGGAAGTAACATCAGCAAATACATCAGCAAGTTTCTGGAGAGACTTGCTCCCTCACTGACAAGCTCTGTAGCACACTGAACAGTGGCTGGAGTGGAAATGTGGAAGCTCCAGCACCTATATTGGTGCACTTGGGGAGGGACAATGTGGGTTGCAGCCACAGGCTGATCATCTTGGCTAGTGATATTCAGCCTTTTATTTTGATTTTCTTGTACCAGCTAAGCAGAGAGAAAGCAAATAAGCTGGCAGACATCTCATATAAAGACAAATTACAGGGTCTCCAGGCATCAAAACAGAGATCTCTGTTGTATTTTCTTGCAAGATTGTTATTTTTCCAGATGAAATAATGCATGAGACTTTCAATCTCAAAGTGCTTGTGAAACAAGTTTGTGTTTTGTGTTTCATTTAATAAAAGTTATTAAGGAGCAGGGTCATCTTAGTCCTTCCTCTCTCCCTTTACCTCGGAAAGAAATTTCAGGGTTGGTTGTATTTCCTGGGGAGAGAAGTGTTGCAGCAGAGAGATCAGTGAAAATCTCAGCAATCTTGGAAAAAGTCTTTTTGTGTATCTGGTGTCTGTACATGGAGTGAACCAGACTTTCCCAATTAGGACCGTGACATGGGTGAAGTAAGCAATTCTTCTTTCTCACAGATAGCTGTAGCCCCAGTTCATTAATCAGCCATCACTCAGACAGGCTCCAGCAAGGAATGCTGATAGCATCGCGGCCGGAGCGCGGAGGCTGCGGCGGGAGCGCGACGCTGACAGCGCCCTGTGCCGCAGCTCCCACCGCAGGGGCTGCCAGCATCAAACCCCGCCACGTCTCAGCACTTCTCCATATCCTAAAGGTGAACTACAGGCGATCGCAGATCTGGCTCTGAACTTTTAAACAAAGGGACCTTTAATGTCTCAACAGGACAGAGCCAGGAGCCCCTCCAACCTATATGAAAGGCTGTCATAATTAAAACCAAACAGAAACCGTCTGAATTCCTTATTAAGGACACTTACTAGAACAATTTTAACCCGTGAGTAGCCCAGAAAGCTTTTAATATTTACAGATGTTGATAGGAGGGTGTGCACAAAGGCTTTTTTGGTTAGTGCCAAGGGGCCGAATTCAGAGCTGGTGTAAATGGAAGGCTGGGATACTGTAGCTGTGGCTGACCCAAAAATGGGGCTTGTTGTAATGTTTCTCTTTGATCATCTTTTTCAGTGCCATTCTTTGTCACCAAAGGAGAAGGGAAAAAGAAAATAAAAAAAGAAACCCAAACAAACTACCAATTGGAAATCTGTTTCCTTATTTGCAAATTAGCTTTCTAGATTTTTTTCAATTGTCAGAATTGGACAAACTCCCAAAATATTTCTCTTCATTTTGTATTGGGGGAAAAAAATTGTAGGAGGACATCCTGTCACTTCTTATGTGATATCAACAGATTGATACAGTTAATTCATCTGGTATTCATGGATAAACATAGATAAACATTCAGTCTCCAAAATTACTAAATTCCCTTATAAAAAGGAACAAATTTATATCAAACATTTTTTTCTCTGTTGCCAATCCACAAATAAATTCAAATACCCTTCTAAGCTAATCGCATTTCCAGTATTCTCTTGAACATGAGATTTAAGTGTCAGGAACAGTCACAGTGAAACACATTCAGTATTTTTCTTAGACAGGCATGAAGGCAATTAAAGAAAATACCAACTTTGTTCAGGAAAAAATTGCTCCATTAACCAATTGAGCATACGAGGGTGTCATTAATTCAAGATAATTCATATTATAACTCACTTTTTCCCCCTGCACTTTCAGTATTAGGAAACAGTTTGAATTGAAAATAAAGAAAGATTATGTGCATGTGTATGTGTGTATGTGTGTGCGTGTATATATGCCTTCATATGTCTGTGTGTGTATGCAAATATTCCTAGTTTCTTATATTAAGATTTTTTGTTGCATAACTTTAATTGAAGCAAGTTATAAAATTATAGTAATTGAAGAAAATGATAAAATAATAATAATAACAATAATAAAGAAAAAGAAGAAAAAAAAGAAGATGAATAAAGTGATATCAGTTTGCCAGACAAAACCAACTGTGTATGAACTTCCTTTCAGGAGTTATATCTGAAAATCCCCTTCAAATATAAACCAAAGTGCTGCCTTAACCTCTACATCAAAATTACTTGAGTTCAGACAAGCCCCAACAATCCTTCCACAACTAAAGCACTGTTCTTAAGAGATAAGGACATGGAAGAAACAGACCGTTGTGACTAGAAAAAATCCTGACACTGCAAAAGAAATGCCAAGGCATTTGCAGAAAATAAAATTCAAGGCAAAGCCAAAGTATGGTTGTCAACATAGATCATTTCCCAGTAACAAGGTTCAGTGCCATTGCCATTGTATGCTGCTGAAGCCAATGTCATCTCCCAAATATTTATAGTGCATGAAGGAGAGTTGTTGTAGGCCAGAAAAAAATTCACTTTTAGCCGAGAGGTGCAATTATGCCTTTTGCAAGCCTTTTGCACTGCCTGTGCTGGTGCTTTGCAAATGCATCAGGGGTTTGGTGCTGGCCCAGTGCAGAGTGGTACCAAGCAGGACTCTCTGGTCTAAATAAAAGGGTGCAGCATCTGATGCCAGCCCCAGGTCTCTGTGCTCTGCTCCAGGTGGCATGGAAAGGATCTTCCAAAAACCCCAAGTCATCATTGCCCAGTGGCACATGCCCACCTGACAGAGCTCTGCATATCCCCTGGGAAAGGACAAATGGCATCTGCACCTTGGCCCAGGCTGCACAGGACCATCCACACCCCCATGGGGATGCAAATCCCAGCCCAGACGGGGCTGCTTTCCTGGAAGCACAGCACCCACCAGCCCTCTGCACCTTCAGCTCAGTCAGCACCTTCTTCAAAGACTGAGCTGACACTTCAGGAGGTCTCACCAGACGCAGGCATTAGCCTGGCTGACTTCAAAGACCCTCTGGAAATGTCATGACATGATAACTATTTTTAGACTGCCATCAGGTGTGCTGTGATGCCACCCAGACAACTTCAATGCAAGTGAGACTTGCTACTGTCTGTTTCTAAGCATGATGATACCTTTAGAGATGCTGATGTCATGAGATTGAAATGATGGAAAAGAGAGAGAAAAGCAGGCTTATGTGAAGGAAGATACACATGGAAAAGCTTCCTCTTCCCAGAAGTGGTAGATGGCTTATTACCCTCAAGGTTTTCCTCAGAGAACCTAAGCAACGTCTTCAGGACCAATTCAGCTGACTCATCCCTCAGCTGGAAACAGGTTAGTGGTGAGCTACACTGAAATCTGAGTCTGCAGAAAAGTTGCATAGCTGAGATATTTTCACCAAGTTGACATGGCCCTAGAAGCAATGGAGAGCCTATCCCAGCCCCTTCTGTCCAGCTGGCCATGTCCAATGGGAGATCTTTGTGCCCAATTTTGGTGCTTAGTCCTTGACAAAGGGACACACCAATTCCTTGGTTAGACAAAGACTCCCATTGGTACCCCAAGGGTACCCCAAGCTCTGCTCCACAGTGCCTGCACACAACCATTGCTGGGCATAGTGGGAAAAATATTCCCATAGCGTGTGGAAGACTGCTTAAAGTGGCCACAGTGATACATTTCATCGTAAAACAGAAATTAAAGGAAGAGCTTAGAGTTCATAAATAGTCTAATTAACCTAAATCCTTTATTTTGCCTTAGTTGTAAGAAGCTCTGGATTCTCAACTACTTTTTCTTGCCAAACGAAATCTTTCTTGCTGCTTCATTACTGACCCAGCAAAGTTAAGTGGTGTCATTTTTATTGAAAAAACATGGTCAAGTGTGTTACAAACTGAGAAGCAGTAATGTAATTTGCTACCGCTCTGCTTCAAGCGCTAAGAGAGAACACAAACAAGTTTAGCTGAAAAATGAAGACTGCCAAAAGCTATGTTTCTGTTCTGTATTGACTGGGTTTTGGAGATGAAAGAGAGAGAACACTGTATTTTGAAACCAAAAAGGCTTATAAATACAAATCAAAATCTGCCTACTGTGAAGCATTTAGTTAGTACTTTCCTGAATCTGTTGTTCTGCTGGCTCTGTTATGGGCTGATCTTTTCATTTTGTTTATATTTTCTTAATGCAAATTGTGACTTCTACCCTGGGAACATGACAAAGTCTTTCTTCACAAATGCAAAGAAGACAGGAAACTCATGGTTCCCACAAAGCAGCTTTGACTCTGACTAGATGTGATAATTTTGTTAGCAGGATCCCAGACATCAGAGCATGGATCAGTGAGCCAAACTAATAAGCTACGGGGGCTCCTGTCCACCCATGGAAAGTGGCTCATCTGAGCAGGGTCCAGTCTGTACTTTGTCATCCTGGGCCAAGCTGTGCAGCTTTTCCTTGCTTGGTGTGAGTTTCACAGAAGCAGATACAGGATCTTCGCCTTTGTTCCAGCTCTGAGACCTCCAGAACAGGGCTCCTGGCCATTTGTCTCCTGCTGATACCAGGAGATGCATCAGCTTGTGCAAGTGGCTGCTCAGCCCCCCAGTCCCTGCTGTGCCTGTGGAGCAGTTCAGACACCCTGTGCTGTCCATGGCCATCAGGGACACCAGCAGCAGGCACGCCAGCAGCACCACCCTCTGCAGAGCAAACTATACTGGCATAGTCACACGGCTTCTTGGGAGGGTTTGGCATCCACGGGAGTTTTGTGCCCTTCTGTGCCCTGACCTGTGTTTATCTGCTCTGTGTAGCAATGGTGGCAGCCACGATAGTTGGACAAAGCCTTCAGCCATTCCACAGAGCACACTTCCTTGTGATGCTACCACAGTCCCTTTGCTGGTGTCCTTCAGGGCTGGATCTCTGTTTTAAAGCAGACCTTCAGACCCTGGGGTTGGATCATTACCTGCCCTCGCCGTGCTGACTTCCAGCCCTTAACCTCTCATTATTGCTGACAGATGGTGCTGCAAAGGAGCAAGCTGAGGCTGTGGTTGACCACCAAGTACCAGAAGAAAGCACACTCAGATAAAATGCTTTGTAATGAAGGAATTGCTGGGATTTATGGTCAGCATGTTGGGGGCTGAGCCCTTCTAAACCAAGGAAAGAAAAACAGATCCAAGGCAAAGCAGTCAAGGCTGGATACACTGTGATATGGGGCCTGCCAATGGTTCAGCTTTCCTTCTAGCATGTGATGGTGTGTTTTCATAAAAATGCCCAGAATTACTTTCTCCACAGCTACTTTCTTAATGCATATGAGAGAGAAACCTCTGCATTTTACCAAGTGGGTCAAACAAAAACAGGAGCCTGGAAATTTTCTTTAGGAACAAATTGCCCTCCATCTAGAGTCAGATTGGGCCAAAATATAAGTAAAATCTGAATTATAAGTCAATGGGCCCATTAGTTGCCTGATTTTGTCAGTCAGAGGAACTCAGCTCTAAGTGCTTGCCTTTGCTTCGTGCCTCAGTTTCACTATGAATGGAAATATGTAAATTGTTCCAGCAACATGCAAAACTGTGTAAGTTTTTTAAGTCATCATAACCATTTTTTTAAGTCTGATCATTAGACAAATTAAATAGAAAGGTTGGTGGAATGGGACCTAATTACTTATGTCTATCATACATGGGAGAATTTAAATGAAAAAGTAAATTGCTGAAATGAACAATAAAGCAAACCTTTGTTCAGTATTAGAAATAGGCAGCTGGGACCTAATTATACAATGCAATTTCTGAGTAAGTGAATCCTGCAGGAATAAATGTTGTGCAAAAATAAATCTGCTACATAGAAAGTAATATATGAGTTAGAACATAAAGGATTTGGACTTCTAACAAAAAAGGTATTTAGAGACTAATACCGATGTTGGCTGTCATTCAAAGCCTACCCATTGAAAAGAAAATAATAGATTAATAACATGAAACATTACTGAGCAGATGATGCCAGTAGGACTGGGAACAAGGAAATGTTACAGGTCTCGTCTCCTGCAGGAGGGCTCTGATGCCCATTATGAGAGTTCAGATTCCACATGAGGCTGGGGTCTGGAATGTCTTCCTTACCCCATCTGTGTTGGGAGCTGAGGTGAAACAGTGCCAGACTAGAGGATGGAGGAGCAGCTAGTACCTCCAATACAGTTCCTGGCTTCAGGGAGCTGAGGCTGGAGCTGCCCAGACCAGGCTGTGCTTCCCAGCACTCACCCTGGATCCAGTACGGTGCACAGCAGCTCCTGCCCAGCTGGAACTTCCTTCTTCCTGTCCTGGAAACCAAAGCCTGGGAATGGGAAACACTGGCAGGGACTGGCATCTTAGGGATCATTGAGCCTCTGACATGCTTTCTGCATGGGATAAATGCATGGACTACGCCATGGTTCCCCTTTTAGGGGTTTAAGTCTAGTCTTGTAGTATTTCCATGCCTGCAGAAAGAGAAATAAAGAAAGAAAGAGGGATATCTTTTGTCAGTTTGTTCCCAGGCTCTTAAGTCATGGGGTTAGGGCTGTGGTACTAGGCAGCCGACATTTCTGCAGCAGCAAAGATGAAAGTCAGACAAAATAATCCAAAAGAAGTGCTTAACTGTGACTATTAAGTCCCAAAGGATTTATCAGAGTTTACTTTCCTCTGACTTCTAGAAGAGACTTCAACTGAAGTCCATTAAGCAAATTAAAAAGCAGAAGGAAAATAAACACAGATTAATGGAGATAGGAATTTTATGAAGAAAAGGAAACAGCCAGACCTTGTGACAAAGCTCCTGGCCTGTTATTCAGGTTTTAAGGCCCCCAGACCTTATAAATGGAGGAGATTATTCTCTTCACGTTGCCCTGCTGGTAGTCGTAAAAGAGAGTTAATAGAATTTTTTTTCCCCCACTGAGAAGTCCTGTAGAAACTCAAGTAATAATATAATCCATAATGTTTGAGTTCAGTGCGTGACATGCAGCTATTTGTTCCTTTGTTTCCAGGCAGGGAATCAGGCTGTAAATCTTGTAGTGACACAGATACTGTACTGGCTCTGTGGCATTTTATCTCCTGCTGAAACTAAAGCCCGTCTGAGCAGCTTCCCACACAATTAGGGATTTGCATGTCTGAATAACTAGGCAGGATTTCTGTATTTAATACTTTGACGTAATGATTAATATTTAATCCACAGGAGATATTACCAATATGTTTGAAACCTCATTTTGCTTGTTAAAAATTATTTTGAGAACAAGAAGATGAGAAAATAATATCATCATGTTATTTTCTTTAGGTAGTTTACATTAAAGTAAAAGGTCCCATAAAGAGGAAGTTCCTTTTGCTGCTCCTCTTCTAAGTGATTTTCTAATTTTCATCAAGTTTGTTAGTGTTCATGGCTGAAAACAAAGAGATAGCAGAATGGTCAAAGAAGAGTAAATACACTTCTACCATGCTGTGTGGACAGGCCCTGGTTTGGCTGTGTGGCACCAGCCCATGGGGAAGGAGTGGCTTTCATTGGCTCAGCTGGAGATGTGGATACACCAGGGGCAAGCACTCAGCACTCTGGATGTACAGAAAACGTCTTTGGCATCTCACCATAAACTTGAGGAAAATGGGCATGTTCATACTTCTTTTTAGTGCCTTGACCTTCTTGCTAATTGTCTTTGCAACATCTAACCCAGTACCAATGTGTAAGTAGTCTCTTGCCTCTGCTCATCAATTGATCTGTGTGATAATTCTTGTTTTGACACTTGTGCACAGGCAACTCCCTGTAAAAACTGAAAACATTTTGAACACAAATTTACCTAACTTTTTTTCATGGGAGGCTTTGGAAACTATTCTGATATTCTAAGTGAGAAAGTGATATTTCTCTCTGTACATATCCTATAACATGAACATAAAATATAAAATAAACCCCTATTTATCTCTGTTTGTTAAGGTGCAGTTTTGAAGCCTTCTCTCAGGCAAACCTCTTGGACTTGTAGGGTGTGACTCACTGTGTCTGCAGGTGATTGTGTAAAAGGCAAAGGCTGCATGCACACCAGGGCTAAGGGTTAGTGAGTTCAGGTGTGGCTTCCCAGCAGCAACAGGTTCAGGGCACGTCACGGCTTCTGCTCAAAGGCTGACCAGCACCAGGGCAAGAGGCCGAGATGTCTGAGCAGCTAAAGCATGTAGCCCTTCCCTTAGTGGGTCCCATTTGTCAGCTTTCCAGTTCCCGTGGAACCCCTGACCTCTCACTACTGATATCAGAAAGCTGCCAAACAGCAGTGCCTGAAGCTCTGTGTTCTCCACATCTGCACTGATAAAACCTGTTTGTGGCCCAGGTTGCCCAGCACAGCCCCTGTGTACGTGCTTGCCTCTGTGCACACCCCGACAGAGTGGGAGCGTCCCGGGGTCACCAGAGCCAGCCGTGTCACTCCCTGCTGGGGAGCTGCCCTGCATGTCTGACTCTGCTTCACTGCCTTCTCACACCTTGCTGTTACCTTCTGCCCTGGGCATCCCAGTGCGTCGGGAGCAGCAGCCCTGCAGGAAGAGAGTGTCCCTGCTGCTGCTGGCCGAAGGAGTTCAGTCGGTGTGAGCAAGCTCGGTGCTCCAGGAAGAGAGGCTGGAAGGGACAGGGGCTACAGCCTCACCAACTTTGGGGTTCAGTCCTATCTGCCCACAGCTTCTCCTTCCAGGCCAAAGTTGTCCCATGGATGGCAGCTGTGGCACAGTCTGAATGCCTTCTGCTCCCGTCCAGGGCTCTGTATGGCCTTTTGAGAGAGCACTTTCAAGAAGATAGCTCAGAGCACTGTGGCAGATGGCAGTGCCTTCTATGGCATCTTCCAGCTCAGCAGCCGGTTGTGGTGTTCTGGTGACCACAGCCCTTCAGATAACTGCTACAGGATGGCTTGCAGGGTACCACAGCACCTCTCCCCCACTTGCAGGGCTTCCACAGCCTTGCTCCTCCAGAGCTAGCCCCAGCAGCAGAGGCAGCAACCCAAGCCCTTCTGCTCTGCCTAACTCCACCTCCAGGCTGTGGGGGACATGTGCAGGGTCCAACCTGGGTAGCTCAGTGTCTGTGCCACAAGAAGATGGCTGTGATGGATGGCTGGGTCCACTTCCTCTTTCGGTCCTTGAAGGGTCTGGATAGCCCCACTGACTCCTGAGGCTGGGAAGTGAGACACCATGGCCATTGCCAGAGACATTTCTCCCAGGCACCATCACTGCCCACAAACATTCTCCAGGGTTTCACCTTGAACCTCTAGGCCAGCTGCTTTCCCTTGTCCCATATCCATCCTTTCCTCTCCTGGGATACTGGTGAAACCAGGGTGTTTTGACTGTGGGTGGAAAATAAGCAGTCCTGATTGGGGTGGGTTGTGATGTGGGGCCGGATGAGATAAATGCATCCTGCTGGTTGTGGAGTTTATTAGTTGGGAAAGTGATCACTCAAGGCTATACTACTGCCAGGCAGATCCAGCTCTTGGCTTGGAGTCTGCCATCAGTGTGGAGCTCCTGTGCAGGCTTGGGAAGAGTTTTATTGTGCCTGACCAGCAGACATCCTGCTCTATGTGAAAACTGAAGGTCTGGGGGGCTGGCAGTGGACCTCCCATTCGTGTTCAGACCAAACCCTCCTTTTCTGGATAGACAGAAAAGCTCTTTAATTATGCTTTTATTTTCTTTCTTTCTTTTTTCTTTTTTTCTTTTTTCTTTTTTTTTTTTTTCCCAGCAGAGCAAGCAGGAAGGGATTGAAATATCGTAAGTGTAGGGGGGCCGACCTCCCATTTTCTCCCCTCCTTCCAGTTCTCTCTTATGTGTGATTGCAGAGGCAAGGACACCAGGATTTGCAGGAAAACATTCATCAGATGAGGATGCCTGCCTGGCAGCATTCAAGCACATGAAGCTGATGGCAGCCTGGCAGTGGGGAGAATGAGCAGCATCCAGCCCCACAACAATGCCTGGGGCTGCTCGAGCGAATTCTGCTCCAGGCTGGTGTCAAGCTCCTGAGTGAGCTCACGGGCTGTGCTTCTTTCCATGCAGCTCTGCTGTTGAGAAACATAGCTGAAGACATTATCTGTGTCAAAAGAATTGTGAGAAAGCCACAAGGAGTGAATGCCTGGTGAGGGCCTTTGGGGACAGTTCCTTTGGCAGGGCTCACATGTGTTCCTGAAGGGGCATGGCTGCCCTTTGCCGGGCTGCCACACAAAGGCAGCACAGCCGCTCTGGAGAGGAGGAACCACAAGCACAGCTGCTCTGGACGAGGAAACACAACTGCAGGGCTTTGCAAATGGGTGGGAATGAACAGACAAACTTCCACTGCTTCAGTCTTTGCAAAACATCTCACAGGAGAGACTAGGGAGGAAGGTAGGGAGCAAAAAGTGTTACAGAAAGATATCTAAGGTGAAAAATAAATGTCTGGTAAACAGCGCAGCTAGTAGGCTAGCCCTGGAAGATTTCTCTCTGTCTTAGGCTTTCAAAGTCCTTCAAAGAGCTCCTTTCCAAACTTTTTGCAGTTTCTTATCTTAGCTAGAAGCACCTTGCATGGAAGCAATACTTCTCAGAACCTCTGAGACCATTAAGCAATGAAATACCCTGATGAATCCACATAACGGGACTGGTTTGGTTCCGACCTGAACAATCCCTGGCACTCTGGGCTGCTGTAACCTGGGAAGACTGAAGGCACAGTAACCAACAGGCTGAGAAAACGGAAGTGGGGGGAGAACACAATTCCAATGATCATATAAACATGTGGTTGTCTGAAGTCCTGAGGCATTTTGTGCAAGAACAGTGGCATTAACCACTGAAACCTGAACACGTTCCAAGTTGAGGGACAAGATTCTGCCTTCAGATTCCTCCTCCCCACCACTGCCATTGGACTCATCACCAGGTTTGCATCCTGTGGCGGGGCTGCTGAAGCCTGGCTCACTCTAAGAGCAGCCTTGTTGCTGTAAGTCTTTTGTCAGCACACATGGCCAGCGGGCTCAGGGCCCCCGTGGTGAGCACTGCACGGTCCTCTGCACACTCAGCACACTGTTCAGCTGTGCTGTCCCAGCAAAGCAGAGACCCTTGCAGTGGCAGGACCTGCCATTTCAATTCCTTGTTCCTGGCCAGAACTTAGAGAGAGCTCAGGTGGTATCAAGGGACACGACTGCAGTCACTGATGTGCAGGAAGTGTTGGAGGGTCTGCAAGGCCTTCTCCAGGGTGAGTGACAGGAGGTCCTTCATTGGGAATGGACCCCTATAAATAACAGACTGCTTGTAATGGATATGAATTATATCAGTCTAGTACCTGAACAGTCTCTCTTTGCTTCTTGTGTCCTCAGGGAAGGCTGGCCAGTGCATTGTAAGGGAGACCTGTCTGAGCGGGTGGAAGGATTGCCCTGTGAGAAAGTCCCAGCTCTGCCGTGCTGACAGAGCTGCCTCTCCTCTGCTGCAAGGGGAGACTTTCCCCTCGCTGCACACTGCTGCTGTGTTTGCAAACCCAGTGCATTCCACAAGGTCTAAAATAACTTTAACGATAGAGTTTGGGGTTTTTTTAATGAACTTGGTTTTCCATTTTCACATGTGATTTAGGGTTCAGCTTCAAAGGATTTTCCCCAGGGTCTCCTTTGTGTGTGTTGGTAGGGGCAAGGGGGTGAAGGTCAGGAGCTGGGTAGATAGCAATGCCCTTGGACACAGTGGATTTATCTTGAATTTTCAAAGACACTGAAAAAGGGAAGACCCCAAAACCAGATTAAAATCTGCAAGCTTTCCAATGTCTCTTATTTATGTATTTGTAATAAAAACACAACAAAACACAGCCCAGAATCTTGCCAGGTAAAACATATATCTGCTCAGCAGTGTAAGCTGTCCCTGTGGAAGTTTAAAGTGCTGCAGAAACACAGAATTTTTCTCCTTCATGTAAAGGCCACAGTGCCATGGAAGAAGATATCTGGTGTGGAAACATCTGTAACTCACAGCTGGGAGGCACAGGGACGGAGAGGGTTAAACAGAAACGGTGGTGGAAGTGGCTGTCACCACAGATGAGCATTAGCTCTGTCTGTTGTTTTCTTTGAATGCTTGGGAAAGTACAAAATTACAAAGGAGTATTTTTTTTATTATGCTGCGGTGGTTGTTCTTGTGTTTAAAAAGACAAAAGAGAAAAAAAATCAGAGCAACATATTTGTCAGTAGATGGGGTCTGAATCAAAACCTTACCTTCTAACACTTCCGACCTTTGAAATCCAAGAGTAGGTGTAGAGATATATGCCAAAAACAGACATTTTAAATCTTCACCAAAAACATTTCATTCAGGTTAAAATGCCAGTTCCTAACAGAAAATGTACTTTAATCTTTGGAAGATTCTCTTTCTTCCTGTTCTAAGGAGAATCTGCAGCAATTTCTATACAATACCAGGAATTAAGTTCAAAATTTTGATCTGTGACTTGGTTGCAGATTTTGTGTGCCTTCTGGAGATGATGGATATCTCAAATAGTTGAATGGTAGCTGGAGTCCTGCAGCAGGTGTGGAAACATAGGGGGACTGTGTTCACTTCTAGATGTGATTAGCCACGTCCCATAAAAGCCCTGGTAACTTCCTCAGCAAAATCCGTAGTCGACTCATAACAGAACTCTGAGTACACAGGGCAGCTGCCTTGTGTGAGCTGTGACAGAGAGCCTGTCTCTTCCCTTTCACTTAAGGCAAAAATCTAGGTGTCCAGTTTAACTTTTATTTGGAAACAGAGTAAGGAACTTCCTTTCAACCGCATCCATCTGAAATCCCAAGAAAGGCATAAAGTATGTTTCCTTTGTTTTCTTGGTGAAAGCAGTTTTTCCATTTATTTCTACAAGGCAGTGTTTGCAGAGGAAATTTGATAATCCTTATGAAAAAACACTATATCCCAACCTGCAGCCCCTCTGGTGACACGAGGACTGCAGGTGATCTGTCACACTGTCATGTGTGAGCACTCTAAGTGCTTGAGCACCTCGCCAGCACACGTGGACAACAGGGATCATGAGATCATCTATAGGCACATTTTAGTGGAACAAGAAACCTCCTACCAAGATAGAAACAAATTAAATAGAGGGCCTGATTCTGTTTCCCATGAATTTAAAGGACGTTTTACCACTGATTTTAACAGCAAACAGGACTGACCTTGTAGTGTATGTCATCAAACTGCTCTAGACTGCTTGAGAAAACTTCAACACTTCCATTATATGCCCAGTCTTTCAAACTGCACATAAACATACACTTGGCAGAAATCTCAGGCTACAAGTAAATTAGGAGATTTGTTTTTAATGTTTTTTCCAGTCACAAAGAAAAGTGAGAGAGAAAGAAAGGGTTCTTCTGGGATGTTTTTAAGTTACTGCTGCTATGCAATAACACTGATCGTCATTGCACTACTCTACCTTAAAAAATGAATTCATTCATTCTCAAAGAAAAAAAAAAAGGCAAAATAAATAAATTAATTAATTGATGCTGCAATCACTATTTTCAGCTGCAAAGCGGGTAAGTGATACCAGGGGTTCAGCCACCTTGAGGAAACTGCTGCCAGAACAGGAATGGTCGCTTGGCTGATGTGTGGCTTGGGGTCCATGACAGCTTGGGAGCCCTTAGACCATGGCTCACACCACTGGGAGCAGGGCTGTTTGTGTCCAGAGCTGCAGCTGATCCTGGAGGTGGGAGCAAGGCAGGTGGAGCTGCTGGAATCAGTGTTATGTACCATCCCAAAACACAGCTGTGTGTCCAGCCAGCCATCCCTACAGTGGAGCTGTAATTTTCTGAAAAGCTGTTCGAGACTAAGTTGTCTATCTGCTACAGGGATTTAAAAGTGGTGGTATGACATCCAAGAGGTGAGACAGGAGAGCTGGTCCTCTGCTCCATGATCTCCAGCCCCACACCATCCAGTGAACAAAGATGGGATGCTAAATCCATCTGCACAGTGGATGCAGGAGATACCCTGTCCCTGCCAAACTCAGTTTCTCAGTTTATTTTGCTACTTTCAAAATCCCACTACCTTTTTCCAACCTGAGTATGCAATCAGATTTTTGGATCCTGCAGATTTTACTTATTAGAAGAAGAAACTGAAAATTAATTGAATTATTTCCTTAGTGCAATCCCCTTTCTTTACAGACTTGCAGAGAGTGCACTGGGCACAGGATGACTCATGCTACCAAGGACAATTATTTGCTCCCAACTGAAAATGAAATTTCTTATGGTGTCCTCCCAAATTGTTCCTTGTGTCAAAGTCACTCTGTGTGGTCTGGCATGCCGGCTGCCAGCCTATCCCTTCTCTGCATCTGTTTCTGGGCTCCCTGCATCCCTCTTTTACACACCCAGACACACACCCACCGTCCCTGCATGTGCAGGCCAGGGTCAGGTACTTGCCATCAGCTGTGGAGCAGCTCCTCTCCAGGCTGTGCTCCCTGCCCACTGGAGTCCTGCTGTCACAGCTACTGATCCTGGAGCTTACATAAAGAAACACAATTGTTTACACACAAATCCCAAGGGAGAGACTGGCAGCTCCATTGTAATTTAATCTAAACCAGGATAAGACAGTAAATACTGTTGTGTTTTCATAAGGAAGAAGAAGGGTGAGTAAAGCAGAAGATGCTGAGGAAAGAAACACCTGTGTTTCACAAAGGGGGAAATATTGAAAAAGCACAAAGTTTTACAGTTTGACCATCTTCACTGAAAAAAAAATATTGTTACAGAGACTGGGGAATCTGTTTAATCCTTTCCAAGAGTTTGATCTCCAAACCATCAATATTCTTGGCCTGTGCTCCTGTATCGGTAATGTTAAAGAAGGGAACCTGGTCCCATGTACTCAGCTGTGTATGGAGCCAGTCTAACACAAAATTCGCATTTCTGTTCAGCACTGCTGTCTCTGAGATATCTCTCCGGGACTGGAAGCTCATCCTGGTGGCCTGGTCAAAAAGATCAAGAGATGATGTGACTACAAAGCATAAATATCATCATGTGCAGAAATTCTAGGCACAGCAGAGCTCTTTAATGCAGGCGAGAAATGCATAACAAGAACCAAAAACTGAGGCTTAACTCCAGGCAAATTCAACTGAGAAATTAGTTATAAACTTCTAATCAGTGACAGGAGATTAACAACCAGAATAAACAAGCAGAAGAAATGGTGGCTTCTCCAGCTCCTGACATCTTTCAATAGAGTCCAGATGCTTTTCTGGGTCTGCAAGGGTGGAAACCAACTCCCAGGGCTCTGCCAAAGTGGGTATGGGTGAAACTGCAGTCAGGGGTCAGCAATGGCAACTTGTTCTCCCTCTGGTTGGACCAGGATCAGATTTTACCCTGTCCTGGGCTGGCTTTACAACACTCACCATACCATTCTGGATGAGACAGCTTGCCATCACCAGCTCTGGTCTACAGCTTATTGTCCCATCCTCAGTGCTTCTGCCATGTCCTGTCTCTGTGAAGTAGGGCTGAGTGCCATTCCATGGGCACATTTCCCTCTTGCTGTCACTTTGCCTCTTCTGCTCTCCATGATCCCCATATGCATCCTCCACAGGGAAAGTGAGAGATGGTCAGTTCTGCTGATGCTGACAGGATCCCATGGACTCCTCAGAGGGAGGCAGGGATGGGAGACAGAAGGGAAGGCCATCCTGAAGACATAACAGCTGGAATAAGGGAAGTCTCAAGGGCCCCTGGTTCAGTATTTTTATCTAACTTGCATGGCAGTGGGAAGCAGCTTTCATGTTTTAGATCTCAGACATTTTAATTGGATTTCCAAGGTTATTAGATAAAGGGTGAGTGTGGGTTTACTACAAAAGCCATTGGACCTGGCCTTCCTTTCCTGGGTATCAGTGCTTTGCTGAAAATGTTTTCCAATAGTACGGGGTGTGCCACCATGTGGCTCTCAAAAGGTATTTGAAAGTAACATTTGGCATTCAATGAGGAAAAGATGATCTAATGGACTCTTCTTGGCCTGGTGTCTATGAATCCTTTCACAGTTTCCCAGGACACTCGATGTGTTTGCTCATGACACTCCTGCAGCAGCAGTGGGGCAGGGGCTGCAGTTCCTGCAAGGAGCATCACCCCTCTCCTGCAGCCCATCCCTCTCTCCTGCGCCAGGGGCGGATTCCCACTTGGCTGAACCATGTCCTGGCTGCCTTCATCTGAGACCCCCCTGAGCTAATTCAATTGGGGTTGCTGCAAACCATATCAGGAAAATTACTTCAGATTTGTGAAATTCATTTCTCCCTCAAGGCCACAGGACACTTTTTATCTTGAACTCCTTCTTTCCACATGCTGTTCTTTTTTTAAACTGTTCTGGGCTGATGTCATGCATGCTGGTCTCAGCTAGAGGAGTAATCTTTGTGGAAACTTGAACAAAAACTCCTCAGCATCTTTCAAATGTGAGAGTGGTAAAATAGACTTTTATAATTGTTAAAAGTATAACCAATTCTTTAGGCCATGCTACAAGAAAATAGATTATGATGAAAAAATATCAGTGACACAGCATTTTGAGGGGGATTGTACTGTGCTTGGTTGAAGGAATTAAAAAAATAACCACATGAAATCTACCCTGTCCTGGGATCTTCTCTAACCTTTAACACAAAAAAATTCAACTCATAAAGCAGCATGGCTGTATAGTTTTACTGGATTTCACATGGCAGCAGCTCTGTGATGGGTGTTTGGATCATTTTCATGAAGGAGTGTGTAAATGGAATAACAATCAAACACCCTTCTATAAGAATGTGCAAACCACAAAAAATATTCAAAATCCCAAGCATCAGCTTCATTCTCTGAATTACTTAATGTTAGGCTACAAGAAAATCCATGTGGACAACAGTAAACAGTATGGGTGGACTTGTCAGAAAACCTGGATGATTTTTGCTTGGATCTGTACAGTCTGTGCTGGTACCACATGCTAAACAGGTTCCTTTGTAAACATACTGACCTTGCAGTGCACACCAGTACTAGTTACGTAACGATCCCATGGAAGACAAAACCAGCCTCATTCACATAATTCACAATGTGAATTTTGTTTTTTAAAACTGCAAAATATAGTGTGAACAAAGGAGAAAAACTCAGAATGCTTATGCTATAATTGAAGCCCACAATTAAAGTAACAAAACAAAGGGCAAAATGTGATGCTGTTGCAGCACATGTCCTAGCAGCAGTGGGCATGGCACTTTCAGTTTTATGGTTAAATTCATAACAACCAATTGTTTGTTGGAAGCACTATGATATAGAGCTTAAAATGTTCTGGTAATGCCTTCATGTCAGCATTTTCTGGCTATTAGAAATTTCATTGTGCTCCTCTAAGTTGGCAATATTTTGTATTTAAGTTCGCTACTATGAGTTTTGCTTGTGCTTTACTAAAGAGCAGTATAACACAGTATAACACTGACCCTCGGGGGAAATTCCATTCCCCTTATTAAAAAATTGTGGCTATTTTATTTTCCTTATCTCTGTCATCCATTTCCTTTTGTTTCTCAATGCATTGCTGCAAATCACTAAGACATTTCCTTGTCTGCTTTACTTTGGACCCTTTTAATGAAAGCTCCTACATAATCAAAGTCACAGGATTCATTTGATGAAGTGAACTGGTTTTGCTGAAGGGTCAGAGTTGGAGATTTAGCATTTCATAAAAGCAAAAGATCTAAAGGCAAGAGAAATGGACAACAGTTTTTACAAGATATCAGATAAACATCCAGTAACAGAGAATGAAATTCAGCTCTTACAAAGCAGAACAGCTCAGTGTGATCTGTTTTAACTACAACCAGGTGATTGGAGACAGCCTCCCTGCAGAAAAGTGAACCGTGCTTCCTTTGCCTCATTAGTCTGTTTTCTGTGGCGTGATGTCATAGCCAGGAGGTATTTTGTACTCACCAGTGCAGGGCTGACAAGGACTGGTGTAACATAAGAGAGAGACAAACATGAGAGCAAAAACGTTCCCTTGCTCATAGCTACTACTGTAGCTGCTGCTCAACAGGCAGCAGTAGCTCAGACTCTGACCCTGAGAAACAGTCATTGACTATGTGCTTTCCTTAGGAGCACAAAGCTTGAATAGCCAAAGTTTCTCAAAAAACCAGAAAGTTCTGATAAATATCTGTGTAAAATACACTTTCTGACATTGCCAATGCAAATTATTTCAACATTGTCAAAACAAAAGGATGCGTTTGGTTTGCCCGCTTGTAGCATTTCTGTCAGGACCTACCATTGAGATTCCTCATGTCCTCAGCTCTCATCAGAGGGCCTGGCTCCTCACCAGGGTGCACATCAGCCTGTGAGCCATGACCAAACAGCTCCCAGGAAGCTCCCCCTTGGAGGGGCTGCAAGAGCATTGGAAGAGGTCTTCCAAGAAGTTGCTTCATCCACCTCAGCATCAAGCAGACTCAAGGCACACATCCCACGACAGGTTCAACATGCTTGTTGAAAAGTCTTGTTCTTGAGAAGACTGAAATGAAATGGTTTATGTTATTTCCCTTCCAAATTCAAAGTGCTCATCAGAACGATGGTTTTGGCCCTAAGATCTAGCCTGCTGTAAAGAGGCACAGTGCCTGCCTCTCAAGAACAGGTAGCTCAGGGAGCAGGAGACAAACCGTGGGGCCTTTAGTGTCAATCTTAGCCTTTTTCATGTTAATTACAGTGTACTTTTAGGCAGAGTTAAACATTCAGAGTGGGATTCATCTCAGCTTAAGTAGGACCTCTTGTCTGTCAGCTGTAAGATACACAGAGCTCCTCAGAGTCAATTCAGCGCATAAACACAGGCACCAAGAGACAGCGGAGACCAGGAGCTTTCCCGATGGGGTTTCCTGGTGTGGTGCCCAGCTGCAGGTCTGTTTGTGTGTTCTCCATAGGTCCTGCACGATACAGCTCAGACAGTGCAGATACCCCAATATCCTAGATCATCTCTGATTCCACTAGCCGGTCATATTTAGGCAACTGACCCAAACTCTCTTGGCCACATTGGCTGGTTTGCCCTTGCCTGTAACAAGAGTTTAGATATCTAGTGTTCAGACATCTACATTTAACTGCCTACATGTGGGTGGCTAAATCCTACAGTGAACTCTAGGGTCACTTTATCAGGAAAGATGCTGTCAGTAGCACAAACCACTGCAAGAAGAACATTTGCAAATTCGAGAGTGGTTGTCCTTACCCCCGGGTAAAGAGCTGCTCCTGAGTGTTGCTTAGTTTTTGTCCCCCAAAAGACTTCTTTGATTCTGCTGTGGGTTTTTTTCCTACAAATTACAGAGACAAGGGTTTTAGTAAGGGTTTGAACTTCATGGTGCTCTGTCTGACTTAATCAGTTCCCTTTTCAGCATGCCGTGTCCTTCAAAACAAGCATGCAGGGTTGTGGGGGGCATACATCTAGCATGAAATTAGTCGAATCTGAGGCCAAGTTCTTCGAAAGTAGGTAGTTCCCTCCAAACATACCTTTGAGTTTTCATCATTCTTACTTTAATTTCTGAAGTTTGGACTGACCAAAATTTGCCATGACTAACTTGCATTTACACTAATCAGTGCATAAGTCAAGAAATTGCAGTTTTCTCCTCCACAACAGATGTAAAGCAGTGAGCGAGCTGCTAACATCTCATTACATGCAATGACGTCATTATGGGGGGAAAAAAACAACAGGGATGCCTGAAGCAAGATTTTTAGTCACTGAGATTGGAGGTCCTGATCTCAACTACTGACTCAAATTGAAACATTTAGGATGAAGTTCAGTGCCTTAATACCAGCAATTCTGACACTACTATGCTGTATGGGTATGTCATTCTCCTTGTTTCTTTAATGTACTTAAATCCTGTTGAGGTAATGGGAGGTGCATGGTTGGGAACTCTAGAGCTGTTTTAATTCAATTGTAACCTTGGCAAACTTTTACATTTTAACAGATCCTCCAGTAACACGCTCCAAAACCCCATAGGAGACTGCTAAACTTTGTAGGTCCTGCCTCAGATGAAAATACACTCCGACAGGTAGTTAATGGAATGGTTTGTTCTTGTTTGGAATCACACACACTTTGGCACATACTGAAGCTCTTCCCTGATAAAGCTAAAACACTGCAAATTCTGCAAACCCTGGACAGCTAGGAGGAAATCTGAGCACACTTGGACACTGTATAACCTCAGCTAATGTATACTTGCTTCAGCTCCACTGGGAGGAAAGAACCGGAGAGCAGGGATGTTAGATAGAACCAAGGCTGTCTATTCTGTGTGACAGTGCAAGGATGAGCCCAGCTCCACACAGCAAACTGCTCTGGACTGCTCTGGCTGCTGCAACATTTGTCTTCCTTCATTTTGTCTGTGTTCTCTTGGAACTCTATGTGAGGCAGAAGATGTGGATGTCTGGGTCTCTCGAGGGAGCTGCTGGGGCAGCTCAGGTGAATAAAATCCCTAAACCAGTTAAAATCCTACAAGGTGAAACACAATCCTCTCCTGCTCTAAGCTACTCCATATCCTTAGATTGTTCCACTTTCTCCCAGGAGGAAGAGCTACTGTAGTCCTCGGGACTGAAGCCAGCACTCTCAAGTTGTTCCAGCGGTCAGAAAGAGTGAAAAAAACTGAGCCACTGCCTAAGCACAATAAAACACAGCACCAAGGAAACAGGAACAGATTTGCTGCAATACAACCACTTTGGTGGGAACAGCTTGGGATGCTACCTCCATGGTAGCAGGGGTCTTCATAGCTGCAGGGATGGACTTCTGCTTTTTCTCAGGGAAGCTTCTCTGGGTGTGTATTGCTGGTCCTGAAGGGTGGCCACCCCCTGTCCAGACATCAAGGACTGCCACCACATCCAACAAACTCCTGGGTCCTTTGCAGTTGAGCTGAAGGGAAATATTTGCTGCTCCTTGTCACAAAGGATTCAGGCAGGGGATGACATGGAGAATATATGGACCCTCTGTGCTCCTCCCTGGCTCCTGTTTGGGCAGGGAACCTGTGGATGGGGTGTGAGTGCTGTTTATGGAGTGACTTGCAGACACAAGGCACTCTGATTTTGGAAGAAGCTGCCTTCACCTTGCCGCCTCACATGTCCAGGGGTTCTGAGCACTTTTCTTACACAGGAGCCAAAGTCTGGGAAGGGATGTGGAGGTGTGTGTCCCAGGGTACCAAGCCTTGTCCTGCAAGAGAGCTCTGCAGTTGGGATGGTACCAACACAGCTATGACAGCTGCTTTCCTCATCTCACCACTCACCAGCCACAGGGCTACAAAAGCCCAGAAATAGTTAAAATGCAGAAATATTTCTCACCAGCACACCACATTTTTGAGAACAGGAGACAGGCAAGTAACAGGCAGATCTTCAGCACTTTCCCCTTTTACCTTTCCTTCACCCATATGCAAGATTTATTGTTATGAAGGGAGAGAGAGATCTCTCCCTGCCACAGAAAGAGCATATAAGAAATCAAGTCTAAATTCACAGAGTAATCAGAATTATGCTTCAGAACAGTATCTTGTTACTGTCTAAAACAAACAGCATAGTTACCACCAGGGAAGCTGCCAGCTCCCAGGAGGGCAGATCATGAAAAATTAAATAGTTGTCTGGGGGAAAAAAAGAGGAAAAATACTTTCTACAAAAAGTCTGCCTCAGATGGAAAGTAAAAGGAGTGAAGCAAGAGAAGGTGGATTACCCTCTCAATTCAACAATTAATCCGAGGAGGAGAAGGGGAAGATGTGCAGTGCTGTCCATGAGCACATCGATGGCGGCCGTGGGGTGGGGGCTGTCCCTGTCCCAGCCAGCCTGCACTTTTGAACCGAGCGATTGAGTCAGGCCCCGCGGACCCACGGGAAGATGGAAACAGGATGACTGGACCTTTGATGTTGCCAGGGTGTAATAGCGAGAGGAGACGAGAGAGCCTGCGCTCACAGTAACCCACTGTCTCTCATCATCAGCAGCACATTAATTTGCCAAGTGAGGATCATGCGGGAGAAGCACGGAGCGGCTTGTCAGGAAAAAAGCAACCGGGAGGGGGCCCGGGG